>JAWPHD010018273.1:0-40646 GCA_037043455.1 Cyrtodaria siliqua | reverse complement strand
CCATTCTACATTAATATATACTAATTTTAATTATAGGAACACGATATTTTATGAAAACAATATTATGAGTAAGACTGGTCCATATATGATAATCACTTCTGATAACAGGTCTCGGAAAGTTATTGCTAAATTACAAAGTGAAAATAATATTTTTTCAATTATTTGTTTGTGTGTACACATACTTATTATTAGATTAATTCCTTCTGCGTTGAAATAAACCATTTATAAGAAAAAGTATCAACCCGTTTAAGAGTTATTGAGCATACCGTACACACACACACACACCCTCATAATGAATGGAAACTTCACACATCTTCAGAATCATGACAAACGAGTTTCTGCACATCTAGTTTATTTTTTTTAAGTTTGTTGCAACTCTGATGAAATTGAATATATATATTATTACATTTCTATGCGTGAAAGATCGGGATTTCTCAGTGCAAGAATATTCATAATCGCTAAATATTAATAACTAACTCAGAACACAATAATACGGGCGAAGCCCTCTTGCAGTAACGCGAGTATAAAAACTTACTTGTTTTCCCACATGTATACTATGCGATATTTATTTTTCGTCATATTTCGCGCCGCCATTTTCAATCCGTGGGCTGGACAGCAGACGTCCAATGAAGGGAAACGTTTTAGGTAGACATAGGGGAAGACCATTCAATTTCGTACGTTTATTTTTTTCTATTTTTTGTTTTCGGTCTTTAAATTGAATTTTAAGCGTAAGTGAAACGTTTAATTTCAGAAATATAACATTATATAAATACCTACCGTAAAAAAAGAGAGTAGTTATCGAAATAAAGTAAAATTTGATCGCATGGGGGTTCACGTGGTCACACACGCATAAAGTGATGACGTCAAACTTCGGGTGATACTATTCCCCGGTAGATTCCCGGTTATTTTGCGGTTGAAAAGGGATGGCAAATGTGATTCATGATTGTGTTGATGTTTCTGATGGTTTAATGATTTATTTATGTATTCCATTTTGGAAGAAAGGAATAGTGTAATTAAGTCCTGAATATTGATTTCAAGTTCAAGCACTTGATGTCTACTAATATATAATATAAGGTAAAGGTAAATAGTGTTTAAACGTGACTGTATTACAAAATAATGTATGAACAACAATATTCATTTTTCTCTCAGGATTTGGCTTCAAAAGTGGGCCACAATTATTTAAAGGCCACAAAGTTGCCCGACACGCTAGGGGTATCCGGAGGCATTCCAGTAACATCTAACAGTGTTGGCTTGTAATCGTAGTAATAGCATTAACTAGGACCATATACCCTATATTCTGTGCTACTTTAACTAATTGTGGTCAGTTTTTAAGACATGTGTTTTTTTCTCCATTTCTTTTTCCTCCTGACAAGCTTTCAGGGAATTGCTCGTAATGTTGTAGTAATTTCTGACTAGGCTTCCACTGAAAGCATTCTAGGTAAGAGGTTTGAAATGTTTCGCTTGCTTTCTGTCCTTAATTCTTCTCTGAACACTGTTGTGCTTCTCTTTCATTACAGATGCATTGTCAGATGAATATGTAATGCACTGCTCCCATGATATATCCTTAACCTTATCCTGCATAACTCTGTCAAGCGTTTCAAATGCAGATGCTGATTCTTTTTTGCTTTTCATGTGTAATTATAGCCTATATTGGTAGACAATTATTTAATCAAACTATTTAGAAAATAGTTGCTCATGTTCTCCGGATGATATTTTACCAATGTGTCTAATCAAAATAATCAAACCCAGATCAAATGTATCATTACTCGTAACTGCCATCTGTGGCAATGCCATACCACTGAGATTTACCCTTCTGCATTAATCATTCACACATTCTTCAACATTCGTAGAAGCAATTGCACCATTCTTATGTGTGTAGCTTGTGTTCGTCTCAAGTGATACCTTTGGGCAATTTTAGATTTTGAAAACATTTTGCAGAAATGGAGAGCAGCATGCCAGATTACTAATTGTGACTGGCATTGCGTTTTGTTCTACCACAAATTAATAGCATTACATATTTGGATGTGGGTGACAAGACAGTCGTGAAACTTTCATTTATTGTTGACACTAAATATATTTAAATTAATATGATTACATATTTGGAGTTGGAACAGTGGCTAGCTAGCCTTTACTTTATCTAGTGAATTTAAGGACTTTAGGTACTAACTTAAATTCATTTTATGGTGGGGTGAGAAAATGATTGATTCAATATCACTATTACATAACATCTTTGGAGGTGGGTGACATCGCAGTCGCTAATTACCTTTTATTTATTATTAATATTAAATATATATTTTTTAAAAATAAATTAATATTGCAAGGCGGGTGACATGATAGTCACTAATCTTTTCATTATCAAAACATCCTTCATAACAAAGTCAGATATGAAACATCCTACACAATGTCAAAATTCTGGAACAAAGACAGCCTAGCTGGACCTAGATACACATGATGGCAATCATACTTGATTATTAAGGTAATTGCAATTGTATGAGTATTGGCTATCACTCTGTTCAGTTTAATTGAAATTTGAGATCCAGAGACTTGAAATCTGTATTTATTTATTATATAACTTCCTGTGTGGGAAATATATTTGTCATGTTGCACTAGTGTACTAAATATGCAAATGCAGGCCGAATAATTGTTCTTTCTTTTCCGTTCAGCTCAATGTGAATTAAAAAATACAGTATTATGCTAGTGCATAAAATACACGTCTACGAACGTCAAGACGATTTTTTGATATGTGCCATCCTCCGTCTAGGGTGCATCTATAAACGTCCGTATGTAAAAAAGCACCCAAAGATGTCAAATAAATGAGACTTAGTATTATGCTAACCCTGCATCACATTGTTTAGATCTATTTTAAAATAGTTAGCTTCGCACGTCTTGAGGCTTTGGCTTGTTCATATTAACTAACGTTGCTAACTTAGAACACAATAATAACTAACGTTGCGACGTTGAGTCGTGACGTCGACGTCATCCGCCGATAACGTTCAATAAAGCGAATATTTGTTTGCAAAAGCGTAATTTAAAATGTAATAAATAGATTATTTAACTGCTGGGATCGATTATTGGGTAATCCTTCACGTGATGGTAGACGTGCTTTGTTTTTTCACTCGCTCGAGTGCGCTCGTTTATGAAAAGAACCACACGTCCACCACTCGTGAAGGATTTTCCTATAATCGACCCCAGCAGTTAAATAATCTCTATATATGTTCGCTCACCTGAGCCGAAGGCTCGAAGTGAGCTATTGCGACCGCTTTTTGTCCGTCCGTCGTTGTCGTCGTCCTTTAGCCCTAGGTAAAACAATTTTTCCTTGGATAATTTTGACAAAATTTCACATGGATGATAGTGAGGTCAAATCATTCCAAAAATATACAAATCCAAGATGGCCGCCATTACCATATATGGTCAAAACCTTCTTCTCAAGAACCGCAGAATAGATTTTGAACGTTTTCTTTATAAATGATCGCCAACTCATAGACTACAACAGTTCTACAAACAAAGCTTCTTGGGTCAAAAATGGCTGTACCCCGGAGTTCCAACTTTTGTTTCTATGGAGATTTTACATGTTTTACATAGACTTATATAGGGCATTTGTAAACGACATCTCTTCAGAAACCGCTAGACCTATGTTGACCACATTTCACGTGGACGATACTAAGGTCAATGCCTTTCAAAGTTGTGCAAATTAGGTCAATGCGACATCCAAGATGGCCGCCATTACCATACCATACTTATAAAATATTCAAGAACCGCTGAACACATTTTGACGATTTTTATTTATAAATGATCGCCAACACCTAGACTACAAAAGTTGTACAAACGAAGTTTTCTAGGGTCAAAAGTGGCTGTGCCCCGGGGTTTCAAAGTGTGTATGTGGACATTTTACATGTTTTTTCATAGACTTAAGTAATTAAAATAAATCTTCTTCTTTAAAAGCACACGATGTAGATCTCTCATATATTGTATGTAGCATTAGCTTATGGTCCTCTACAAAGATGGCGTCAAATCTTGCCCCGTCCCGGGGTTCACAGTTTTACATAGAACAGTACAGGAAAATCGTTAACAAATCTTATTCTCCAAAACCGCATGGTCAGTTTTGATCAAACTTCACATGGATGATCTTTGGGTCAATGATTTTCAAATTTGTTAAAATTAGTGCAACGCCACATCCCTGATGGCCAAGGTTGGGGTGGAGTGGGGCTGGAGGGAGTGGGGCTGGAGGGTGTGTGGTGTTAGGTAAACAACATCTCCTCAGAAACTGTTAGGCCAATTTTGACCAAATTTCTCATGGACGATTCTGAGGTCAATGTCTTTCAATGTCATACAAATTAGGGCAGTGCAACATCCAAGATGGCCGCCATTACCATTTATGTTTAAAACCTTAAAAACATATTCTCAAGAACCGCTAAAAAGATTTTGACAGTTTTTATTTATAAATGATCGCCAACTCCTAGGCTACACATTTTGTACAAATGAAGTTCCTAGGGTCAAAAATGACTGTGCCCCGGGGTTCTAAAGTTTGCATATGGAGATTTTATATGCTTTACATACTTATATAGGGAATTTAAACAATCTTCTTCTCTAAAAGCACAAGACATAGATCTCTCCTATATTGTATGTAGCATTAGTTTATGGTCCTCTACCAAGTTTGTTCAAATGGTGACTCTGTGGTCAAATCTTGCCTCGCCCCGGGGGTCACAATTTTACATAGAATTATATATATGAACATCTTTTTCTCCAAAACTGCTTGTTCACTTTTGACTAAACTTCAGAAACTAATGTTTGTCGAATATCGAATGTCGTATGTCGTATGTCGAATGTTGTTTGTCGAATGTTGTATGTCGCCTCGTTGAAGGATGTTTTTGAATGTCGTATGTCGAATGTTGTATGTCGAATGTTGTAAGTCGAATGTTGTTTGTCGAATGTGTCGAATGTTGTATGTCAAATGTTGTATGTCGCGTGAAACGACATTCACTTTGAAGGATGTTTTTGAATGTCAGATGTCGAATGTTGCATGTTGTATGTCGAATGTTGTTTGTCGCGTGATCGACTTTCACTTTAAAACTAATGTTTGTCGGATGTTGAATGTTGTATGTCGAATGTCGTATGTTGAATGTCGAATGTTGTATGTCGAATGTTGTATGTCGAATGTTGTATTTCTTACTGAACGACATTTAAACAAATGAATGTCGTATGTCGTATATTGAGCCAACTTCACGCAACTTTATTTTTCTTTGTTTGTGTTCCTTGCTTCCAGAGGTTTGTGTTATGAGCTTATGATAGGAATGCTCAGATACATGATAAGCACAATCGATTATAAAGTCAGCATAAACAAAAATCCATTAATATTTTGAACACACATACCCGCAAGTAGAAAACCCTAGACGTGCTGAAAAAAAGGCATCTTAGCTACTCTTCAGGTCTCACTCCACAATTAATTTTCCCAAAGGGTTACTGCACAGCCGTTTCCAACTTCTGAGCTTCAAAGCTGGCCATCAGACCTTGTTGTTGGTTTAGCCAAGACCAGTAATTTAAAACAATAAAATACATCAGTTAGCCAGGTGTTTTCTTTCTTGCTCATGTTTATGAGACCCCTATGGAAAATACAAAATTCTTACACTATCCAGCTGAATAAGTAAGAGGTGCTTCGGTCAAACACTTCTGAAATTTGAATGAACCCTCTTATCAACATGGGATTTTCTTTTATACTGCAGATGTATAATGCTAGTGCAAGGAAGATCCTATTTTTTCAGACAAGATTTAAGACAGACATCAAACGTTACCGTCCAATGATGATTTAGGTATACGTCATCATAGTGTCCACAATCTGTACGGTCATCGCACAATCAAAGAAGAAAGCATAGTGGAGAACTGTAAATGAGTCAACCACTAAACACGCAGTGCACTCTTTTCATAAACTTTTTAACAATTTTAATAAAGATTGTATGAAAGTAATTATGACCAAGGATCTTACAAAGTTTGAAATCACATCACCATAGAGTCAGGTTGTGATATTCCTTATCGCAGAAGATTTCTTAAATTACTTTTATATTTTAAAAGTAGATCAGGGTTACGATCATGCAATTTTGCAAAGGTTTTTCGAAGTTTGTGGTAACGGTAACTCTGCTAGAGTAGCTTTATATTTATACAAATATTACGAATATTAAAGTTCCCAACACGGCTAAAAGCTCTGGGAAAACGAATAAGTTGAGACACATAGAACCCATGGAACATTCCCATCTAAGTGTGGGATAATTAACAATATCAAAATTAAAATCATCTCTCTTGTCATTGATTTTACTAATTATTTCACCATTTTCAATGGTGAGATGTAAATCAAGAAAAGAAGAGACAGTATAAGATATGTTACCTTTGTTGAGTTCAAGTTCTTTAGGACAGATAGAATCAGCCATAGTAGAAAACAAAGGTCAATGTTCAATATGTCATCCAGATACCGAGAGGTATCATTAAAGGCTTCGATTACATCTGCCTGAGTATCGCATAAAAGACTAAACATGAAATCTCATTCATAGCAATACTAGAAAAACCTCATTCATAGCAATACAAGAACAATCTGCGACAAGAGGTACAAAGTTCGTACACATTGGGATACCAACAGTTTGTCTATAAACGGTAGTTCTATACTGTACCTGACGAACATATTATCTAATAGGAAAATGAGCGCTTCACAAACTCTTTGACAAGTCCACATATTGTAATTGTCTAAACTGCCGTTAGTAAAAGACGCTTTAATATTGGTAGAGACCAACAAGCATGCAGACTGTTTCGGTGTTTCTTTATTTAGCATGACCATATTTACATGTACAGTCTTATTTATAATACAAGAACAACTTGTTATATTTACAGAATGCAACACTAGCGAAAGCAAACTGTTTACAATCAGATGTGTGCACAGACAGTTGCCGTAAGTCCATTTTGTACCTATTTCTACCCAACACAATCGTCATTTAAATCATATAAATTTACAGGTTCTTTACATTCTGAAACGTTGAAAGTCGAAACTCGTCACAACCTATGACAGACATATTATTGACCAAATATAAAAGTAATTTAAGGACTCTTCTGCGACAAGGACTATCACAACCTGACTTCTACGGTGATGTGATTTATAAACTTCGTAAGATTCTTGGTCATGATCACTTTCATACTATCTTTGTTAAACTTGTTAAAAAGTTTATCAAAAGAGGTTATGACCCTATCATTTTGCAACGTACTGCATGCTTGGTGGTGGACCCTTTTACAGTTCGCCCCTATGCTTTCCTCTTTAAAAGTCCGGACAGGCTGTGGACCCTATGATGACGCCTACCCAAAGCCCATTGGGACGGTGGCGTTTGATGTTTGTCCATGATCTTTCTTGTCGTGCCCTTAATGGTTTATTCTCTTACTGCTCTGGCTTCTGCCAAGTCATTGAGTACCTTCATTGTGGCTTTCTAGGCTATTGTTTTTTTGTATTATATTTACACGAGCATATTTGTGTTTTACTTATATTGCCTATTGATGCTGCCTTGTTGGTTAGAGATTAGATCATGGCGGGGATTTCTTTATTTACACTGTTCTGTTTTAATGGGTTGACAGCAGGGTTAGTGTGAGGTTTGGTGCACCCTAGAACCGGTTTAAACCCCCCAGTGGCCTACTTTGCCACTGACCGTTCCAAGGCGGTAGCCCTATTGTCAACCCTTTTGTGTTTGTGATGTCGTTTACTTTTATTATAACTTTTGCCTTCTTGTTTGTCTGTTTCTATGTTTGTTTTTGTGTTTTGTGGTTGACTGTCCTCCTTGAATGCTACTTTCCCTGTCCGATCTTTTTATATTTCTTTTTAATAAGATGGTAGATAAGGAGATGACGCTGACCACCCATAATGCATAGACAACAGGACGTCTTCCAAAGGAAACATGTAGTGAGTTTGTCTCGCAAAAGTCACTTAATGACCATTTTATATCTCTTTTGGTTTAAACATATTTAAGTTCAAATATATACTACACTACATAATATGTGAACACAAGAAAGATCAGAACGAAAGATGGAAAGTATAAGGACAAGATAGCGGTTCAGTGAAACTTTTAATATGCAATATATCGATTTATACAACTTATACAGGAAGAGAAACAAATGAAAAGGTAGCCTATAGGTAAACAATTTAAGAAAGAAAAAAAGAAAAAACACTAAATTATTTGATTCATATAAGAAAAGAAAAATAGGAAGAAATGGAACAGCATATGTGTAGGCATAGCGAAAGTAGAGATAGGTAGTAAAAGGACTGAAACACATAATGCAGGATGTTCAAGAACGTTTGGATTGGATTCCGAGCACAGCAATGGAACATGTCTTATTTGCATATGCCTTTATAACCTGTAGGCCTTATTACCTACTGACTATCCCAAGTCGGTAACCCTGTCTTCACCACTCTTTATGTTATGTAGTGTCCTTTACATTGACATTTTAAATATGCTCAGATTTCGGTTTATGGTGCAGTGCGGACATACAGTTGCTGTTGTTTCTATAGGACAATGTTTTTAATTTTTATAATCTAAAACCGTTTACTAGACAAAATGGACTTCGGAACGCTTTAACGATACTTGAATTCACGTCGTAGGCAAGTCGGGAATCGCACATTAATAATTCCGAAATAAAAAGTACTTTCTATACTCCCACATCCACAAAGAGGAGATTCAACTATACTTGTGTTGAATAAGTGTTTTTGTTCAAGGATATACAATTTGCGCTTAAACGCGCATGAAGTGTCTGAGGTTTTCTGTTTCTCGTACATTTTTTTCTTGAACAAAAACAAGATAACACTGGCGCCAAGTTAAACCGAGATTTGAGTTAAAATTTATTACAACGTTTTACTGCGAATACAATTACACCACCACCCTCCAAAAGCAAATACGTGTAAACTTACAGAAGTCATAATTCCCAACACCATGAGTAATGAACTTACCACTAAAGCATTTTTAGGTGTAGCAATTAAAACACACGGCCACGTATCTGAAGTTCTGAATGACTCGAAAGATGCGTCTTTCATGTGACCAACTGGTATTAGATTCATCGATTCTCTCCAGCGTAACTTTGTGCGTGAGGATACGAAGCCTGTCAAGCATCCATATCGAATAAATATCTCTTCGTGTTTGTGAGGTCATGTCAGCACATAAAAGAGATAAGGGTTGGAATCATAAGAGGGTCTCCGTGCTTTAGCAGTCTGGGTTTAGTCTGTAAACAGGATCAGTCTTCGTGTTTTCTGAACTCTGAAAGAGGATGAAAGCCTACCTCGATTTGATGACTCTCTGGTTGGCTTTGCAATGTCCAGCTTGATATCCGTTCTGGCTATTGAAATGTAGAAATAAAAAAACAAATACGCCCATGACATCATTTAGTGTGGGCATTCTATGTTGTTGTTTTTGAGAATTTAAACCGTATGGCGTTTGACTTGACCAATGCTCCTGTAACCTTCCAGAGACAGACTAAACGATGTTTTGGTGAGTTGCACCTTCTGGAATTAGACGACATTCTTAACTTCTCAAAGAAATTTTCAACATGACTTTCAGGCTTTAATATCCCACGTGTGAGTTTCGTATGCCAATAATTAATACTGAGTTCAATACGGTGTCTGTCATTAAACATGACCGGTGCCCAATAAGGTTAACGTAGAAAGGAAAAGTCCTGCAGTACAGACGTGGGACGATCCAAACGATCGGGACACTACCCAAATGATCGGGTTTAATATAATTATCGGAAAGCTGACCACTGCTAGATTCTTGCATTTTCTGATTACTCGATTCATTTCTCAGTATAGTGACGTTGTAAGAAGTGGTGTGTGCCAGAGAGAGAGAGAGATAGAGAGAGAGAGAGACAGAGACAGAGACAGAGCCTGTACATACATTATAGTGGAATCAGTTGTATATATTCGGCAAACAGCCAAGCTTTAAAGCAGCTAATCTTCCCAGAGTATGTTCATGAAATTGTCAAGACATAGAAGGTAAGGTTTTTTGTTTTGTTTCTGTGTTTTACAAACGGCCAGGATCCATGAATGTCGTATGAGGAGGGAAAAAATAAAAATATTGATTTCAATGAACTTTATTGTTTTGTCGGAAAACAAATTATTATGTGAAAATACATACTGATAGCACTTTTTTGATTAACCTTAATTGTCAATGGAACACTTCAAGTTTTGGTTTTCGGTAAACGAAAAACTAAAACATGAACATTATTTGTTTATATATACTTTAAAAGTGTCTGACATTATATCTAACCTTTTTTAAACTTTTTGACAAATCCTTGTGTGGCTGTCTAAACCGACGTGCATGCTAACAGTGATTTTGATGGGATAAATGAGTCGAACGACACTCGTCGTCAGTAGGTTTAGAAACGGTGTTCATATTTTGTAAAATTTGACTTTTGTTGGCAGGATAGCTACTTTAAAATGGATTTAAGGACGCAGAGCAAACTCTGACAGAGTTATGCTTAACACATACAGGCCGGGATTGAAACAATGTGTGTACAGCTATATCATGATCCGAGTTGTAACACAATATGTGTGTACAGCTATATCATGATCCGTGTTGTAACACAATATGTGTGTACATCTATATCATGATCCGTGTTGTAACACAATATGTGTGTACAGCTATATCATGATCTGAGTTGTAACACAATATATGTGTACAGCTATATCATGATCCGTGTTGTAACACAATATGTGTGTACAGCTATATCATGATCCGTGTTGTAACACAATATGTGTGTACAGCTATATCATGATCCGAGTTGTAACACAATATATGTGTACAGCTATATCATGATACGTGTTGTAACACAATATGTGTGTACATCTATATCATGATCCGTGTTGTAACACAATATGTGTGTATACAGCTATATCATGATCCGAGTTGTAACCCAATATATGTGTACAGCTATATCATGATCCGTGTTGTAACACAATATGTGTGTACATCTATATCATGATCCGTGTTGTAACACAATATGTGTGTACAGCTATATCATGATCCGAGTTGTAACACAATATATGTGTACAGCTATATCATGATCCGTGTTGTAACACAATATGTGTGTACATCTATATCATGATCCGTGTTGTAACACAATATGTGTGTACAGCTATATCATGATCCGTGTTGTAACACAATATGTGTGTACATCTATATCATGATCCGTGTTGTAACACAATATGTGTGTACATCTATATCATGATCCGAGTTGTAACCCAATATATGTGTACAGCTATATCATGATCCGTGTTGTAACACAATATGTGTGTACATCTATATCATGATCCGTGTTGTAACACAATATGTGTGTACATCTATATCATGATCCGTGTTGTAACACAATATGTGTGTACAGCTATATCATGATCCGAGTTGTAACACAATATATGTGTACAGCTATATCATGATCCGTGTTGTAACACAATATGTGTGTACAGCTATATCATGATCCGTGTTGTAACACAATATGTGTGTACAGGTATATCATGATCCGTGTTGTAACACAATTTATGTGTACAGCTATATCATGATCCGTGTTGTAACACAATATGTGTGTACAGCTATATCATGATCCGTGTTGTAACACAATATATGTGTACAGCTATATCATGATCCGTGTTGTAACACAATATATGTGTACAGCTATATCATGATCCGTGTGTACAGTTATATCATGATCCGTGTGTACAGTTATATCAGGATCCGTGTGTACAGCTATATCAGGATCCGTGTGTACAGCTATATCATGATCCGTGTGTACAGTTATATCAGGATCCGTGTGTACAGCTATATCAGGATCCGTGTGTACAGCTATATTATGATCCGTGTTGTAACACAATATGTGTGTACAGCTATATCATGATCCGTGTTGTAACACAATATGTGTGTACAGCTATATCATGATCCGTGTTGTAACACAATATATGTGTACAGCTATATCATGATCCGTGTTGTAACACAATATGTGTGTACAGCTATATCATGATCCGTGTTGTAACACAATATATGTGTACAGCTATATCATGATCCGTGTTGTAACACAATATATGTGTACAGCTATATCATGATCCGTGTTGTAACACAATATATGTGTACAGCTATATCATGATCCGTGTGTACAGTTATATCATGATCCGTGTGTACAGCTATATCATGATCCGTGTGTACAGTTATATCAGGATCCGTGTGTACAGCTATATCAGGATCCGTGTGTACAGCTATATCATGATCCGTGTGTACAGTTATATCAGGATCCGTGTGTACAGCTATATCAGGATCCGTGTGTACAGCTATATCAGGATCCGTGTTGTAACACAATATATAATTTATACACCTACATGCTGTATAATCAGCCTTTAAATGTTATTTAAAAACACATCGATCATAGCAAAAATTACAGTGATATATTGTTGAATACAACGGGATAGTTCAAGGCTATATAGTGAGGGTGATTATTATTCAAAATAAATACACATCAGCAGTTAAAATCAATTCAGATATGGCATAATCCATGGCTTATCCATCTATATAATGTTTCAGACTACGGGCACATTGGAGCAGAGTTTGTGATAGGATTTGGAGAGAACACAAGAGCGTATAGCGATGATCAACTGGTGCTGCTTGTTGCATCGTACTCCTCGGAAAATGTCACAGTCCACGTGACTTCACCAGCGATAGTGTCCATTATATCGGGACTGGTAAATCCCGGTGAATGTATTAAGGTACAGCTAATAAAAATGTACTTAAAGCTACACAGTTCCTATGTTAACTGGTAATACATCATGAATATGAATGAGTCACGTATGAAGTAGTTTCAAATCGACAAACACCCCAAAAATCGGTATTTAAGCAGAAATTGATGCGTAAAATTTCACATTTTTATGTAGCCTCCGTACAGGTAACATCGATAAAATATACAGCTTCATGAATATTTATGAATATTGAGTTCTGCTTAACCCGGGGCTTGGGGGCGTGAACGGTAGCAAGCAAATTTCACTACCGTTCATGAACAGTCTCAGTCAAACCTAGACTGCAATATTTCGTATTTATCGTGTTCGGTCGTTTCCAAAGTACACTCTCATATTCTTTCAGAATATAATTTTTATGTGATAAAAAGAAATAGTTGCCCAGAACGGGATTTGAACCACAGTCTTGCACTTGTGTTTGAAGGATGTAATCTGAACCACTTGACCACAGCCATTTATTGGTGTGTTGCAGCATTTTTAACACTAAATAGGCATTACGTAATAACAAGTCGAGATATGGTTGTTTTGAGGCGAAGTATTAGTTTCATATGGATAGCATACAGTATTACACCAGGCAATGTTAATTTGATGGACTACATATTTATTGACCCATCTTAAGTTGCGTTCATATATGTTTAGTTATTTCGCCTCATAATAAATGGTAGTACTATTGTCTCAAGTATCGTTATAGTGCAGTGGATCGAGCACCTGACTTGAAATCAGAAGTGTTCGAACCCCGAAAGATGCTAACTTTTTTTTCTGTAAAAATTACTGTTACCTGTGTATAGGTACGATGTGCACGGGTCGATGTATATACAGTAAATGATTTCCTGCGCTATATTTGCTCGCTTAAATACCCGATTTCGAAATGAGCTGGCGAACATGAAGTTACAAATAAAGACACGCCTACAAAGAAGAAATCGATTGATATAGGGACTTTGTAGCTTTAAAGTTATCTATTATCGCAGATATGTTTGTTATTTTAGGTCACACTTATGAGTTTTGTCCACCACATGTAGCCTTTAGAAACAAACCAAAAACTGCCCTAAAATAGAACTGGGGTATTCGGTTATTTGTTTACTTCTTTAAATTTGCATACATAGTTTCTTCAGTATGTTGATGTTTTTGAGTCCATGTCTAAAGTATGATCCGATGATATTACATGTTTGTCATATATTACCCTATGAGATGAAGCTATCGGATAGCTTACACGCGACAACATCTGACTTGTATCTGTTTTTGAAATATCACATTTGTGTTTGACATTAAGTGCTTTAGTTATAGTTTTGTATTCAATGTTTATTCAGTAAAACTTTTTTTTATTTTACGGGAAAGTTGACAGTTTTCAAGCGAGGCACATACATTCGCCGCGTTGTTGCTAAATAAAGATACTGACTGAAAGGCCATCTTCCAAAACTCAGACTAAAAGTGTTAATCATATGTTATATGTACTTCAAATAAGAATATAATTCCTATTAACTGACACTTGAAGGTTCATAGTTATTCGAACTTAGAATTTATTTTAACATAATATTCTTCAAACATTCAAAGTCTGGATGTTTATATTGTTGAGTATGTTTTGACGTCCGTTCATTTATCATTTCTAAAATGTACAGCAAAATAATAAATTAAATATTCGCAGAGAAACCGCCATAGATGCCGCCAAATAACACAAAATCTTGGAATCAGTTTCCTTAGTTTGTATACTTGGTTAAAATTATGCGCATGCATTAATAGTATGTAATTTAAGATACAAACTGACATTATTTCAGTCAGTCCATAAAATGCATACGTACGAAATACGTATGGTACATATACACTTATACATATTTCTATTAAAAATGATCGGCTTGCCCATTGTTTGTCTCGAACTGAGGTCTGTGAAAGTGGCAAGGGGAACTAGAATCTGTACCATGTTTCGCAGTACATAGTTCATTTGAAATCAAGTTCAATTTAAGAAGTATTTTACGAAGGATTTGGGGGTGGGATGGGTGGGTGGTGTTGGGGTAGGGTGCAGTTGTGGAGGTTAGGATAGGTAACGTCTATTTGACAGTGTATGTAAACGATGAGTGGAGTTTGTAAAGTTATAGATGGTGAAAAACGAGGAAGAGTTCCACGACCTTCTCAAACAGAGGCGAGCACCATACTAAGGTGTGGGATATCGTATTGTCTCCAAGTGGGTGTCAAATTGATTGGTTGAGTTTAACATTAACGTGTTTAACAGTTATTACAAACGGTGTTTTATTGATCTGGAAGCACACGAGCCATACTTTCTAAAATAAGCCGCGTTATCAAATCATCCACATTTCAAAGTACACCCTTGTAAAACTAGATCGCACAGCCGATGACGAGCCATCGCAAATCCCCGCGGTTGCAATAACGCCACATCTTTGACCCCGTCACACCTTCTATTATGACTCTGATGATTTTGTTTATACCACTTCTCTGAATAACGTTCAATTTGATATGCAACACAAACCTATTCAGAGAGAAATAATAGTTTACCTTGCCCACCCAGTCGTGTAAACCCCAGCGCATGACCTAGGCGTCACATTCAAACCCCGTCTGAGAGATCTCAAGTTTTCAAGTTATGACCCAGTGGCTATGTCACCAGCGGTGGGGATAAACCCCGGTGTCAATGCTGGTTGGATGGTTAAATTCGTCTGTCCATGCCCAGAAAGTATATATGTGGTTATAGTGTGGGATCTCAACGGTTTTCAAGTTATGACCCACAGGTTATTTCCTGGACCCCGGGGCCGATGCTGATTGAATTGTTGTATCCGTCTGTTCATGTTCAGTTGTCCTTTAACATGCATATAGAACATGACCATGTTCTGACGACATTTTGTTTATTTCTAGATTTTACTACCTAACATTCGTGTGAAAAATGATGGACAAATAGAAGCGAAAGGCATTAGAATCGTGACCTCTGGACGAGTGTCGGTAACAGCGGTCAATGGTAGATTCCTTGGTACAGACGCCTTTGATGTCATGCCTTTGGAATTCGCCGGCACAAGTTATTGGGCGGTGTGTCCCCCTATTACTATCGGTCATATAAACCAATTGTTGCTTGTATCAACGAAGGCTCTCAACACCATACGTTTTACCACTCCTGATATAACCACGTTTTCAGCACTCATCGATGGCATCACATATGGTCCAAATGAAGAGTTTGTCATTACTTTAAATGAGCTTGAGACATATCGCATTACTTCAGCACAGGATTTTTCTGGCGTAACGATTGACAGTTTAAAGGCTGTTATCGTCACGGTCGGGTCTCCGGCGACAGGTATTGCCAGTAATGGATCATTCGTGGATGACCTCGAGGCGTTACTGCCCAATGTTAAGACGTTGGGACAAGTTCATATAATTTTCTCCTCACCCGGGAGTTGAAGGCCTAAAACATACAAATTGCTGTCCGTGGAATCGAACACTAACATTCAAATATGTAAGGATGACGGTACCGAGAACGTTTCTGTCTTACTTGGTAGAGCCGGTTCTACGTTCGTATTTCGACTTATTGACAAATATGGCTCAGTTATTTCTGACAAACCAGTCATTGTGACTGGTTATCTTGAAACCTTACCAGATGAAATGGATTCGTCGTCATTAATGACTGACCCCTCGTCAGTCATTTTACCATCCGTTGAACAGTTTTCAAAAACAGAAATACGCTTTCAAACAATTCATCTCCCCGAGCAAGATCGTTTGACGCCTTACTTAACACTTGCCATTCAAAAAAAAATTGCGACTGGTCTCCGGCTGGATTGAATCAATCTTGATGTTGTTTGGCTTCCGGTACCCGGATTACAAGAGTATGTGGCGACCTCTATCCAGGTGGCGCATAAAACACACGTGCTGTCTCACGTGATTCAGGTCATCGGATTCTTATCACTGACTTAAAGTGAAGTAGTTATCCCGCCAACAATAGTCAAATTTGACATATACACCGTTTCTAAATGACATGCTAATTATATGTTTTTATAGGTTTGTATTATGTCTATGCTTGTGTACACGATGAAACGTCCGTCCATCGTAAATGGAGTGTCTAGAACTTACATAAAAGGCAAGGTAAGACATCACAAACACAACAACGTTGACAACAGAGCTATCGCCTTGGAACGGTCAGTCATGTAAATGAAGGATGAGTCTGAAATGTTCATTCCTTTGGCGCCATATAACATGTCGTGTGAAACCCATTTAAATTCAATTCCGCCTAGACCGAACAAAAGTACTTTCAATGTGTTTTTAAAAATACCTTAGGCTTATCATTTATTAGGAATGTTTGTAATATCATACCATATAATTATTATTAACTACAACACTGTCATAACACCCAGATCGCGTTCATACAATGACGTTTTTTTTGTTATTTACATTATTTTAAATCGAAAATAATTGCATTGTAGTTTTATAAATGGTATCTCTTATCTTATATTTAAAATACAATCCTATTGTCCCGTTTATTTTGCATTGGGCCAATCGTGCAATGGTAGGACTCATGAATATGAATGAGTCACGGGTGAAGAGGCTTCAACTCGACAAACATCCAAACGTCGGTATATAAGCCAGAAATCGAGGCTTAAAACACCGATAAATATATGGCTTGCGATTATGTTTCATAAAAAAAAGGTTCACCGGAACGTGATTTGAACTAAAGACATTGTGGCTTTATTTGTTTATTTGTTATTATCTGAAGGTATTACCACAATTTTGTTAGTAGGTTGTTGCATTTCTAACACTAAATAGTCCTTACATATGGAACGCCAAACACGACTTTGATGGTCATTTTCCATTATGATGTGGTCATGTTCATTATGATGTGGTCACTTTCCATTGTGATGTGGTCGCTTTTTATTATGATGTGGTCACTTTCTATTATGATGTGGTTACTTTACGTTATGATGTGGTCACTTTCTATTAGGATGTGGTCACGTTCCATTATGATGTGGTCACTTTACATTATGATGTGGTCTGTTTTCATTATGATGTGGTTAGTTTCTGTTATGATGTGGTCACTTTTTATTATGATGTAGTCACTTTCCATTATGATGTGGTCACTTTTTATTATGATGTGATCACTTTCCACTATGATGTGGTTACTTTACGTTATGATGTGGTCACTTTCTATTATGATGTGGTCACGTTCCATTATGATGTGGTCACTTTACATTATGATGTGGTCTGTTTTCACTTTCCATTATCATTATGGTGTGGTAAGTTTCTGTTATGATGTGGTCACTTTTCATTATGATGTGGTCACTTTTCATTATAATGTGGTCGCTTTTCATTATGATGTCGTTACTTTCCATTATGATGTGGTCGCTTTTCATTATGATGTGGTCGCTTTTCATTATGATGTGGTCACTTCATTATGATGTGGTCACTTTTCTATTATGATGTAGTCACTTTCCATTATTATGTGGTCTGTTTTCATTATGAGGTGGTAAGTTTATATTATGATGTGGTCACTTTTCAGTATGATGTGGTCTGTGTGGTCAGGTGGTTTTACTGCAAATAGCGCCATCTATTGACAGGTATAATAAAATCTACTCTCTCGCGCAACTTCATTGAAATAACATGTCTCTTTTTAACGAAATGGTTAACCAAATACTGTACTCAGATACTGCACCCCAGAGAAGAGGAAATGATAAGAATAAGTAGCTCTATATCGTTTTGATCTATTGATGCACCGGGTATTCCAACCGGCTTGAAAAAACGTTCTTTCTTTCTTTTTTCTTTCATTCTTTCTATCTTTCTTTCTTCTTTCTTTCTTTCTTTCTTTCTTTTCCTACCTTTTTTGAAATTCTGATGTGCAAGCAGGTGAATATTTGAATCTGTTCTAGCTACGCCCCTGCTAGGGTTGTATTCTAAGCTTAAAAATACATTTCTTAAAGCAGGGGCATTGATGGTGTTTACGGATATTTTCTGGAATAGCTCATCCCCGCCTAACAGAAATTCGTTTCTGTCTAATCATAGGGTTATGCCCCGCCGCACTCTTTCCATATCCACGCACCCGCCCGGAGAATATACAACAAGCGTATTAAACATAAAACGTTGCTTAGTGGCAAGTAGCTCAGTTCCCAAGAGAGATACACTTGTCAACATTATTAAAGAATGCTTAAAAGATTCAAAGAGAGGGGTGTAGCTATCTGTATACAGAATATGCAACTGCGTACACACTGTCTGCAAGAAGAGGAAGAAGAAGAAGAAGAAGAAGAAGAAGAAGAAGAAGAAGAAGAAGAAGAAGAAGAAGAAGAAGAAGAAGAAGAAGAAGAAAAAAAAGAAATGCAAGTCCATAAATGCAATGAAACTAGATTGGAAGAAGGTATAAGGGAACGTTTTTCTTATTTAATTTTCCATTAACAAATATTCAGACTAATTCATCAACATTTCAGCCTCAGAATACTGGTATTTAACATTTTAGGGAAATCTCCCAAAATGCACCACTAAAGGGCGCAGCTGGACGATTTTAAGTTATAGGCCCAATCAACTGAGGTACCCAGATGGGAAGCTTCTATAAGTATTGGGACAAGCACTCCCACATTATTTTTTAAAATAAAATCAGGGTTTGTATATATATAAAAAACAAAAACAAAAACAAACCTGATTAAATGATGAATTCTAACGAGTTTGGGAAGACCTTTTAGAGAATAAACAGAACTCCAAATCGTTCATTGGGCGGATTTCAACATTTTGTTTGCGAAATGTTATTCTGAACGTTATTACAAATAGTCCACTTTCGGAATATTTTGCAAAAAAAACCTCCATCTCCACCCAACCCCCTTACACCCCCTCCCCCGCCCCCTTCGATTTCAATGCAGTTTTATAAAATTTCCTATCAGGAAAAAAGTAATGGGATAACCGTGATTAGCCTACTGAGGGCATATACGCAAAAACGAATTATGCACCTATCAATTATTTCCCCCGCCGAGGTGGGTGAAGGGCAGCAACGGGCTTACCCGAGGAAATTCCATTTATTGTTCTATCCCCACCCTAGAAGAACCATTTTCAGGGTAATCCTCAATATTGGTATTATACTAGTTCTTTCTGAAGTCCCTACCCCGGTGTCAACGTTGTTGGTCTAATTGGGCTTTTCCACGCAATATCCGTACCCACCTAACGAAGGAAAACATGTTGAAGTGGATGGTGGGGGAGGGGGATCCATGGGGGTGTTTTCGATATTTTTTTCAGGAGGGGTTTATCAAGGTAGTAACCACGTGACCTCTCAGACCACATCATAATAGAAAATTACCACAGGCATAATGAAAACAGAAAACATCATAATGTAAAATGACCACATCATAATGGAAAGTGACCACACCATAACGTAAAGTCACCACATCATAATGGAAAGTGACCACATAATAATGAAAAGCGACCACATCATAATGGAAAGTGACCACATCATAACAGAAAGTGACCACATCATAATGTAAAGTCACCACGTCATGATGGAAAGTGACCACATCATAATGAAAAGCGACCACATCATAATGCTAAGTAACCACATCATAATAGAAAGTGACCACATCATAATGGAAAGTGACCATATCATTACGACAAACGACCACATCATAATGTAAAGTGACCACATCTTAATGGAAAGTGACCATATCATAATAAAAAGTGACCACAGCATAATGAAAGGGAACACATCATAATGGAAAATGACCACCAAAGTCGTGTTTGGCGTTCCATATTACACAACAAAAAGCGCGCGCACACACACGCACAAACGTATCAACCGCTAAATAAAAATATCCAGATTGATCATGATGGCCTATTTACTGATACATCTTTTGGGGCGTTCAAATATGTTATTTTGCATCGTAATATATGGTACTGAATGAACCCTATTCTAAAGAAGCTCCTATAGTCCAGTGGTTATGCTTCCTGAATGTAAGTATAAAAGGTCGAGTCCCGACAGACGCAAACGTTTTTCCCTGTAAATTATAATGCTACCTGTGTACAGGTACTATATGCACGGTTCGATGTCTATAAAGTAAATGGTGTGTGTGTGTGCGTGTGTGCGATCGCGCGCGCGTGTGTTATAAGTATGAATTTATTTTGCTGTATTGCACTGGGCATTTTAGCCAACAAACCTCGGTTTAAAGTCTCATCCGAAGGACGATCCGTAGGAAACACTTTTCAATATTTCGATAATTAACCCAAATTCGGTCCTGGCTGGGATTGAATGCGCGATCCCTGGGTTACTAAGCCACGATGCTAACAATGATGCTGCCTTATGATGTCCTGCATTATATTTGATCGCTTAAATACTCGATTTTGCCATGTGCTGGTGAACATGAAATTACAAATAAAGACCCGCCTATAAGCGACATGCGATTTAAGTATAGCATCTATAACTTTACAGAGCTATGTTCTAATGAAAACATTTAATTTCAAAATGAAAAAGAATGCTTTAAAAGCTTTAGACAGCCGTAGTTACAGAGACTACAAGAGTACTGTAAATTGAGAAACAAAGCTTCTAAGGCAGTACATTACTCAAAGAGAAACCATGAAAAGGGCATAGCACATAATGCAGAAGTAAACCCAAAATCATTTTGAGGTATGTACGTGAGCAAACTAAGTCAAAAGGTGGTATTCCTGACTTTAACGATGAAAAGGGCAATGTAATAACGGAGGACTCCGATAAGACTGAACGCTCAATGAGTTTTTTTTTTGCATCTGTTTTTATTGTGGAAGGAAACTCTCCATTACCAAACTTTGAGGGAAGGGTAAATCCTGATTTCAACATACGAGGGTCATTCAATAAGTTCTGTCACTAACGCGTTTTAACAATGATGTGTTCGTTGTGAGTGTTGATGTTTGGTACCAAATGAAAGAGAGTTTCAATACCATTCCATTGATGGTAAAATGAATGCTGTATCTTTTGTGTGACAAAAGTTATGGAACATTTAATATACATCACTTATACATACTGAGGCATTTACGTCCTGAGTTTTTTTCAGGTGTGTTAACTGTTACTTTTTTAAATGCCTGTTTCTCTTTAAGTACTTGTCGAAGACCTTTGAAATTTCTCATACATTACCAGTTATATCTGTGCATTACAAGATTCAGAATTTAAGCATGGAAGATGAAAAGGCATTGTCTTAGAAATTAACATTTTAAGCTAACATGTAAAATTAATTTGATGATAAATGGACATTAAATGGAAGGGCAGTCTTCCGAAATAGCGTTTTTGGATGATCAATATTTTCACTAAACATTGTGCAAAATTCTACAATAATGTGTTGAATATGAAATTTAAACACTGGGATTTGTAAAAAAATATGAAAACATATTAATACTATGAGAATAATTACGACATTTAAAAGATATTATAACATTTCCGTAAACAAAATGAAGAAAATCAGTGTTATTTCCGCTAAAATTAGAGGATATGCATTCACTCATATCTGGTTTACATCAAGACCTTTCCGAATTATCGACAATCATTTTCACGGATTATAGGCGAATAACAACAGATGGCGTACAAGAAAATTTAAAAGCATAGAATTATTCAAATAATTTTTACAACATTTTGTAACAAGGACATTTTCAGAGATGCCAGTATCCAAAAGGTGTGGTAGGGGGAGATAATTCAGGGGTATAAATAACCGGAATTTTTTCATTTTTGTTGTGGAATTTAAGAGAGCGAACCCAGTAGTACTATAAATGCACCACTACTTTATCTCAGTGTAATTCCAGTTCAAAGGATATATGCCTAGTGACAGAACTTTTTGAAGCACCCTCGTATATAGTGTAAACGTGACTCCAGATAAGGTATTGAAACTTCTTAAATCTGTGAACACATCAAAAGCTTGTGGCAATTGCCATCCAATATTATTGAGGGAATATGCAGATCAGTTGTATTTACCTCTTCATAGTATATTTTGCAAATCCATTCAAGAAGGAACAGTACCGGATGATTGGAAGATGGCAAATGTGACATGTATATTCAAAAATGGTAACAAATCTGAACCAGGAAATTATCGACCAGTGTCTTTGTCATCGGTGGTATGTAAATTGCTGGAACAGATTGTGCGAGAATCTAAACTTGAACATATGATACATCTTGACCTTTCTTCAGACAGTCAGTATGAGTTTCGTAAACATAGAAGTACCATCTTACAATCGTTAAGGTGGATGCTATATATTTTGACTTTGCTAAGGCATTTGATACCGTATATATGATAAATATGGAAAACTCCTGAAATGGATTGAAAACATCCTTAAGAACAGAAAGCAAAAGGTGATCATAGGTGGTAGTGATTCAGGTGGGAGGGATGTTGTCTCCGGTATACTGCAAGGATCAATATTAGGTCCAATAACTTAAACTATGATTTTGAATATCAAATGTTTCATAAAAACAATACATATTCGCATGTGGTGGTTGATGAAACAGAAAAGGACCTTGATAAGGTGAATGTTTTCGTTCTTGGACAAGAAATTGTTTATACAGTTACACAAAGCAGGTTGACTATGGATATTTGATATGGTTCCCAACATTGAAAAAGACGAAGCTATTGTAGAAAATGTGCAGAGACGTGCCACACGGTTAGTACCAGAGCTGGTAGGACTTAGTTACGAGGACACATTGAGAGAGCTCAACTTACCCACCTTGGAGTATAGACGGAGACGTGGAGACTTAATACAACTATTTAAAATCATCCACCATATTGATGATATAGAATTATTTTCACTGTCTATAAACAACCAGATAAGATGACACTCTTTAAAACTTGCCAAACCAAGAGCTTGCAAAAGTATAAGACTTAATTGCTTCACCCACCGCGTCATCAATAGCTGGAATGCGTTGCCAGATAGTATTGTGACCGCCAAAAATGTAGATAAATTCAAAAGTGAGTTAGACAAGATCTGGAGATCCCAAAGATTTGACACGAAAGAGATCTACTGAAACAACCGGAGATGTCAATTTCGGGGTTTAATATTTCCCCTATCAACACAAGGTAACACAAGGTAAATACAATGGAACAAGATAACGTCAGCCATTTTAACGTAAAGCTGGATTTTACTTGATAGATCTATTTCTTGAAAAAGAACAAGGGTTAAAAAAATTGAAGAAAATAGTTATTATTCATTTGATAATAAAACAATTTATATGGAATGAAAATAATATGAATATATATAATAAATAGGTAATTGGATTTGAGAAATATTTCTTTTGGCGCACATCATAAAACATGCCATTCCAAGTAATATGTCATCATACAAGTTCAGTAAACTGTTGCATGAAATGTCATTTGTCAGTCAGCTGTGTCTTTAAAACATAAGTTCAATATAATATATTGTGTTCAGTGAGTGTTTGTGTGTACCGTGATTACGCAAAGACAATTATAATA
Organism: Cyrtodaria siliqua; assembly: GCA_037043455.1. Lineage (NCBI taxonomy): Eukaryota > Metazoa > Mollusca > Bivalvia > Adapedonta > Hiatellidae > Cyrtodaria > Cyrtodaria siliqua. The sequence continues at coordinate 16,499 of JAWPHD010018273.1, read as the reverse complement.
TATGCTTGAGGATGTAACCCCCCACCCCACTCCACCCCATCCCCCACGAGTACTGAATACTCCTTATTTTAGAGACCAAGTACTAAATACTATTTAGCTCAGAACAAAAATTCTAAGTAAATTACAAAGGGCAATAACTCTAATTTGAATGATGACCTAAAACTAAAACACATGAGAGCCGGGATTTGCTAGATGAACGAAGGCCCGATTATCAAAATTAGATCTTTATTTACATTTTATGATTTTTTTGTACATATTTGGTTTTAAAAATACATTTTATGAGTACTAAATACTAAATAGTGTGTTGTGCGAGTACTGCGTACCAAGCTCGTGCATACTGAATACCGCCTAAAACGCCCTGAATACTGCGTACCGAAAGGGGGAGGGAGTTCAGCCTCATACTTTAGAGCACATGTTCTCTGCGACGTTCTCCTTACATATATATATTATGTTTTGCCTTTACAAGATTTACTAATTTGGAAATGCTAAATGTGAAATAACGTCGCTCAGTAAACATAAGTATAGCTTAATATGTACAGAAAGTATAGTATTTGTTTTATTATAGCTATATATCTACACACATAATTATATAACTCCTTAAAGCTACACAGTCCCTATAAATGCATGTTCTTTTAATGAAAACATAGGCTAATGTTGCTATATATCGCTATCGCTTCAGTAATTAAGAAATTTAGTCAATGTCGCTGTACGTGTGTTACGAGTATATAAAGGAAACACATTATATAGCAAATGGTCAGTAATATTAAAATCGATTGAACGAAAACATCCAATACATCCAATACACATATTCAATACGACTTCAAATACGTGCAAGTGTATGTGAATGCTTGGACCACCATAACACATTTACAAACGAATATATAAAGCTCGTACCTTATATTTAAAATCATAATCCATATAAATCCAAGTAATATATTTGATAATCACATGTATGTATGCAAACTAAATAGCGACATAAGCGGCATCATAAACGGGGTACTCATTAGGGAACACATATTAAATGTGTTTCTCTGGAGAGTACATGCTTCCTATAGACAGCTTCACGACGCATGTCCCGTTTCACTCAAACAATTTAAATTGTCGGCTGTATAGCAGTCTAATGCTTACTTTATATATAATATCACGAATACTATAGAATACACGTCAGCAAATACATGTAAATATATGAATCACCGGTGTTCGAGCTATCGAAGTTCGACTGTATATGGTCACATACCACTATTGTTTTGGGGCTATTGATTGGCTGAAAAAAGTATAGGGTGTATTAGGGTATATCTTTTTCGAAAGAGCTATTTTCTGATTGGGTAGAATTGCCTTAATCATAACTGATGTACATAAAATGTCAAAATAATATGTGTAGGTGATAAAAAAAATTAAAACTGTATTTGTTCTTGCATCTGGGCTATTTAATTGAGAAAGTTGCAGGTATCGTAAATTGTCAGACATTCACATTTATTTGCTGCGAGCCCGACGGTCAGCACCTTCATCAAACCGAAAGTAGGTGAAAGCATTACAAAACTCCCAATTATTTTCACTTTTTTAAGTGTGTCTAGGATAGTTCTTGAAAATAAAGTAGCCTAAAAGGTTCCCTTGGGTATGTAAAATGTGTTTTAGGGCCAAAATGATATAATGTAACCCTATGTAAAATGCAATAGTGGTATATGACCTAAAGCTAGATTATGCATGGGGTAAAAGTGAAAGTAGACATACTTTTTTTCTAACACAATGATTTGAAAGTGTGAGAAAAGTTGAATTATGTTGTATTTTGACTTTTCTTGTAACTGTTTTAATGATTTTTAAATATTTGAAAGTTTTATGATGCAATATCGGTAATTTAAATTATTTTATTAGGGTTGTGGACACAAAATTAGCCATACCTGACACCTGGTATACACAATTGGCCTGTAATGCTCCTATTAGACACAATTAAAGGTATATCTAGTAAGTTTTATTCATTTCTGAGGGCTTTGCATACATTTATTGGCAAAAATGTCAGAAAGCGACAAGCTGCTAAGATGTCGAAAAGCGCTTATGTCTGTTTTGAAAAATATGTTGAGGTAAACTCTGACTCTGAGTTCATCGCGTCTTAACAGTTAGTGTTGATATGCAAATATTTTATGCGGTTTAATACGTTTTACAAATTAAATAATTTAGTTGGCAAAAAATATGACATTTTCCTTTTTTTTTAAAACTTTTTTTCTGCCCCACCCCCTAGATTTTAATGAATTTTCATGGATCTGTACTGTCAACAGTGCTTTTTGGCTGCATGGTTGCATGAAAATGACCTGTAAAGGTGGCACAAACAATATCTAATAAACAAATACATTAAATTGTACAGTTACATGCAATCTTGTGTAATGAGCATATTGTAAAACATGGCATGGCCTTAAAAATGGAGTTGGGGAGGATATTCTCAGAATTCTTTTCTGTCATTTTTAAAGTGAAAAGTTGCATTTTCTTGATGGTTTCACATATAGAAACTGCTGCATAATGTTAATTAATCCATTTGAAGGCAGATTTTGAATATATACAAAAACAGTGGCATTTTTATGGTAAAATCTGCTATTTTGAGCCCTGAAAATCACAAATATCATTTTTCAGTCGAAATGATTTTCAAGAGAGCTTCAACTGGTTGAAAATCACATGTTATTGATGAAATCAATTCAAAATCACTTTATTTTAAACAAAAGATTGGAACGGATGTCGAGATATGGCATTTTGAAGATTCTGGATTTACGCGTAAAAATCGCATGAATTTGACATCAGCCGAAGCCCTTTAAAGCCCTCATATTTTGTAGAAAAGTATTTTTTTCTGAAAACAAAAGACACCATTTTCCTCAGAATGAATGTATGAAACAATTTAGCTAGAAAAAACAAACTTCAGTTAGGTTTAAATGTCTATTTAGGTCACATACCACTATTGTTTTGGGGCTACTGATTGGCTGAAAAAAGTATAGGTGTATTAGGGTATATCTTTTTCGAAAGAGCTATTTTCTGATTGGGTAGAATTGCCTTAATCATAACTGATGTACATAAAATGTCAAAATAATATGTGTAGGTGATAAAAAAAAAACAACTGTATTTGTTCTTGCATCTGGGCTATTTAATTGAGAAAGTTGCAGGTATCGTAAATTGTCAGACATTCACATTTATTTGCTGCGAGCCCGACGGTCAGCACCTTCATCAAACCGAAAGTAGGTGAAAGCATTACAAAACTCCCAATTATTTTCACTTTTTTAAGTGTGTCTAGGATAGTTCTTGAAAATAAAGTAGCCTAAAAGGTTCCCTTGGGTATGTAAAATGTGTTTTAGGGCCAAAATGATATAATGTAACCCTATGTAAAATGCAATAGTGGTATATGACCTAAAGCTAGATTATGCATGGGGTAAAAGTGAAAGTAGACATACTTTTTTTCTAACACAATGATTTGAAAGTGTGAGAAAAGTTGAATTATGTTGTATTTTGACTTTTCTTGTAACTGTTTTAATGATTTTTAAATATTTGAAAGTTTTATGATGCAATATCGGTAATTTAAATTATTTTATTAGGGTTGTGGACACAAAATTAGCCATACCTGACACCTGGTATACACAATTGGCCTGTAATGCTCCTATTAGACACAATTAAAGGTATATCTAGTAAGTTTTATTCATTTCTGAGGGCTTTGCATACATTTATTGGCAAAAATGTCAGAAAGCGACAAGCTGCTAAGATGTCGAAAAGCGCTTATGTCTGTTTTGAAAAATATGTTGAGGTAAACTCTGACTCTGAGTTCATCGCGTCTTAACAGTTAGTGTTGATATGCAAATATTTTATGCGGTTTAATACGTTTTACAAATTAAATAATTTAGTTGGCAAAAAATATGACATTTTCCTTTTTTTTTTAAACTTTTTTTCTGCCCCACCCCCTAGATTTTAATGAATTTTCATGGATCTGTACTGTCAACAGTGCTTTTTGGCTGCATGGTTGCATGAAAATGACCTGTAAAGGTGGCACAAACAATATCTAATAAACAAATACATTAAATTGTACAGTTACATGCAATCTTGTGTAATGAGCATATTGTAAAACATGGCATGGCCTTAAAAATGGAGTTGGGGAGGATATTCTCAGAATTCTTTTCTGTCATTTTTAAAGTGAAAAGTTGCATTTTCTTGATGGTTTCACATATAGAAACTGCTGCATAATGTTAATTAATCCATTTGAAGGCAGATTTTGAATATATACAAAAACAGTGGCATTTTTATGGTAAAATCTGCTATTTTGAGCCCTGAAAATCACAAATATCATTTTTCAGTCGAAATGATTTTCAAGAGAGCTTCAACTGGTTGAAAATCACATGTTATTGATGAAATCAATTCAAAATCACTTTATTTTAAACAAAAGATTGGAACGGATGTCGAGATATGGCATTTTGAAGATTCTGGATTTACGCGTAAAAATCGCATGAATTTGACATCAGCCGAAGCCCTTTAAAGCCCTCATATTTTGTAGAAAAGTATTTTTTTCTGAAAACAAAAGACACCATTTTCCTCAGAATGAATGTATGAAACAATTTAGCTAGAAAAAACAAACTTCAGTTAGGTTTAAATGTCTATTTAGGTCACATACCACTATTGTTTTGGGGCTACTGATTGGCTGAAAAAAGTATAGGTGTATTAGGGTATATCTTTTTCGAAAGAGCTATTTTCTGATTGGGTAGAATTGCCTTAATCATAACTGATGTACATAAAATGTCAAAATAATATGTGTAGGTGATAAAAAAAAAAAACAACTGTATTTGTTCTTGCATCTGGGCTATTTAATTGAGAAAGTTGCAGGTATCGTAAATTGTCAGACATTCACATTTATTTGCTGCGAGCCCGACGGTCAGCACCTTCATCAAACCGAAAGTAGGTGAAAGCATTACAAAACCCCCAATTATTTTTTAAGTGTGTCTAGGATAGTTCTTGAAAATAAAGTAGCCTAAAAGGTTCCCTTGGGTATGTAAAATGTGTTTTAGGGCCAAAAGGCTATAATGTAACCCTATGTAAAATGCAATAGTGGTATATGACCTAAAGCTGCACGCTGAATAACCGCTTACAGCAATAACAGTTATGTTTATAAAAGAAAATGGTGGCGGTATTTTAATTTGGACTCGGGTGGATTAATTGAAATGTAAAAGTTATAGTTTGTGTGGCTTGTTTGTATTAATGTAATAGTCGTTGTGATATGTAATGATATTTATATAAACCGTTTTTTTCAAATGACAGTAATTGTGTTTGTATATTTACCTCATGTTTGAGCAATTGTACACAGCTCTACTGTGACTTTCTTTGTTGGTCGAAGAGGGATAATAAACACTATTACCATTATCTTTTAGATTTAGTGGCCATCTTGGATGTTATGCGAAGTTGAATTTAAACTTGGCATTGGGAGAATGTCCCTTTTTAGATTCATAAACATCCTGCACGATGTTCGGAAACGAAAACAAGTTCGTCATAGATAACTTGCTTTGCAAAATTTTATTATCGTAATCCTGATCTTCTTGTCAAATATAAAAGTAATTTAAGGACTCTTCTGCGACAAGGACTATCACAACCTGACTTCTATGGTGATGTGATTTATAAACTTCGTAAGATTCTTGGTCATGATCACTTTCATACTATCTTTGTTAAACTTGTTAAAAAGTTTATCAAAAGAGGTTATGACCCTATCATTTTGCAACGTACTGCATGCTTGGTGGTGGACCCTTTTACAGTTCGCCACTATGCTTTCCTCTTTAATTGTACGATGATCGGACAGGCTGTGGACCCTATGATGACGCCTACCTTAAGCCCATTGGGACGGTGGCGTTTGATGTTTGTCCATGATCTTTCTTGTCGTGCCCTTAATGGTTTATCCTCTTACTGCTCTGGCTTCTGCCACATTGAGTACCTTCATTGTGGCTTTCTAGGCTATTGTTTTTTTGTATTATATTTACACGAGCATATTTGTGTTTTACTTATATTGCCTATTGATGCTGCCTTGTTGGTTAGAGATTAGATCATGGCGGGGATTTCTTTATTTACACTGTTCTGTTTTAATGGGATGACAGTAGGGTAAGTGTGCGGTTTGGTGCACCCTAGAACCGGTTTAAACCCCCAGTGGCCTACTTTGCTACTGACCGTTCCAAGGCGGTAGCCCTATTGTCAACCCTTTTGTGTTTGTGATGTCGTTTACTTTTATTATTACTTTTGCCTTCTTGTTTGTCTGTTTCCATGTTTGTTTCTGTGTTTTGTGGTTGACTGTCCTCCTTGAATGCTACTTTCCCTGTCCGATCTTTTTATATTTCTTGAACAATAAGTAATGTGTTTTCTCAAATTATAATAGATTTTAGAGTGACATTTGCAGAACTATCACTAAAAATTGTAATAAAGTAATAGCAATAGTAATAGTAATGCGTTATTTTATTGATGATACCATTTAAGGTAAAGTTACTCTTGACTTACCTTATTAAGTTATCTTGAAATATTTTATTTGGACACTAAGGAAACTACTTTCGGGAAAGTCCATATTTCGTACTCTTCTGTCAACTGTCTCATAATAATAATATCGTTTATTCAGAATTTCCAATAGGCCATGAGACCTGTGAGGATACAACATGATATACATAATTACAATTGATACAACAAATGGTGCAGTGATTACATGTAAAATGTGTACAAATAAATACCACACACGCACGCAAGCAAGCACGCACGCACGCACGCACGCACACACACACACACACACACACACACACGTACTCCAGTACAATTATTTATTTTTTTGTCATGTCATTGTTATATACTCAGAACAATAGTTATCGTAGTATTTGTGTGGAGAAGGTGACATATATGTCAATCATAATTTAGTATTACTGATGAAAATATTCCAAACATTTTGACTATTAATACAATTAACTGGATTAAGATGCATTTGGAATTATATGTTAGTTGGTCATTCTGAGGAATAAATTGGGCAGTTGTCGAAGAAACTGCGTCTAAGCGTTTTGCATTTTAAGTGTGTAATGTGGAGAGATGGAATCAGAAGAGTACATCTACGATAATGTTGTTCATCGAGCGCGTTTATAGAACGTTTATCTCATAGATTTGTCTCTCACTTGCTTAAAGTTACAAATTCAAATTCTATATTTCACTAAGGCTACAAAAAAATATAGCAACAAGAGATATAAACATATATTACACAACGATTTAGATGTTATGCAGCATATCAATTTCAGTAGTTCAGATATAGTGAGAATATATGAGATAGGAAGAAGCTGAGGAATTTTCTAGAGTACAACAAAACGTGTTCGATATTAAGTTCAGTATATAAGGAAACAGTTTAGAAATATATTTACCTTTCAAATAATTACAAGTGCGTGTAAGTTATATACATGTATATGCATACAAATTGTCAACTTATTACAACATGCAGGTTATCGTTTTAGTTAAAACAGAAACTAGTACATCTAAAAATTGTATCATGGTCGTTTTACAAAGAAGATTTAATTTTACCACTACATAATATAATGAACGCCGTTTCTTGAACGCAAAAAAACAACAACCAACAGGAACAAAACAAACAAAAAATATCAAAATATCGGACAACGATGCTTTTAAACATGTTACGCTTATAAAAGCTCAATAAATTTAAATGTACATGTTAAGAGATACTACTACTACTACTAATAATAATAATAAATGCGTCATACTATTTAATTCATACTTATTGACGTGAATTCTCAGCTTTATGACTTGAGAACATCTATTACTTTTTACGTCAATGAACTTGCAAAGATTCTGTATTGTTTGTTGAGTTTGGCTGTTCATCACATTTTCGAATTGTATTACATCAGGGTTTTTATAATAATATTGTACATACGTTATTCTATGATTTTTAAAATGGTCACATTGTATTATATAGTGATATTCGTCTTCAATATCTTTATTATTATTATTCATAACCGTTTATTTACAGGAATGCCAGACCACCTTCCAACTTCAATACGGAGCCTGTGGTTTCTAGTTCTAAATGCCGTGAGAACTCGCCAGTTATAAGTAGACAGATATGAGAAATAGTTAATTAACTCAAACTCTTTTTTAAACAATCTATAGTCCATAAAACTTGACGATCTACTGATAACATCATTCCAATTTTGAATAAACTGATCATTCAGCTTTTGCTTAAAAGACAGTGCGAATTGTTTTCCATTTATTTCATATTAGGATTGCCAAATATTACCATAGACATTTGTATAAATGAGTTGCTTGATATTTTCAAGCCAGCTGGACTTTAGTTTGCCTTGTTCGTGTAATCCATGTAAGACGTTATATATATATATATATGCTGATAATTTGTTTTGAGAATTAAGTTAAATTTTGCCCAAAATGAAATTAATCTAGATTGAATATCTACAGCGATCAGTTTGATTCCCAGTTCATCATAAATCATGCCAGATGGTGTAGATCATTTTATTTGTAGAATTATTTAAAAAAGACTTCAACTGTACCCTTTCAATAATATTCAGGTTCACAAATCCCCATATTTCACACCCATATAAGAGAATAGGTTTCACCATTTTATTAAAAAGATTTAGTTGAATATCCAACGGCAAATTTAGTTTTCTTATTTTTCGCAACAAAGAAAACATTGCATTGTTTGTCTGCTCGGCTATATGACGCTTTTAAGTTAAATATGCCCCATTCTTGCTAGACTTATACTTAGATATTTATGCTCACTAACGTTTTCGAGCTCAATTCCTTTAAAAAATAAAGCTTTATGTTTACAGTTTGACCAACTACCAAGAATCAAAATTTTAGTTTTATCAATGTTGACAGTTAATTTCCACTCTTCGCAGTATTTTTCGACAATTCGTCAGCATAGACGCATTACTTAAAGCTACACAGTCCCTATTTTAACTCATGAATATGAACGAGTCACGTGTGAAGTAGTTACAAATCGACGAACATCCTACAGCCGGTATATAAGACAATCTATGCGTACAATTTCACATTTTTATTCAGCCTCCGTACATATACGGCTTCAGAATATATGTGATAAAAAAAATAGTTGCCCGGAACGGGATTTGAACCACAACCTTTCACTTTTAAGTTTTGAAGGATGTACGCTGAACCACTAGACCACGGCTATTTATTGGAATGTTGTAGCATTTTAACACTAAATAGGCATTACGTAATAACGAGCGCGCACACAACCTCATCAAACGCTAAATAACAAGTCCAGATATGATTGTTTTGAGGCGAAGTATTAGTTTCATATTGATAACATAGTATTACACCAGGCAATGGTAATTTACACGTGCGACAAGCTGGACTATATATTTACTGATCCATCTTGAGTTGCGTTCAAATATGTTAAGTTGGTTTGCCTCATAATAGATGGTAGTTAGTATACTATTGTCTCAAGTAGCGTTATAGTTCAGTGGATAGACCACCGGACTTGAAATCAGAAGGTCGCGTGTTCGAGCCCTGCTACTACTACTATGCCTTTTGGCGAGCATTTCTAGGTAGTTTATTGTATTTATTCATTAATAATAATTATTCTAAGGAGATAATTTTAACGTTATCATCTTTCAAGAAATGGCAAGAACAAAGCAGACACTTTAATATATGCCCAAGGAAGATTATGGGGTTCACCAAAGTTGTTTTTTTTAAAATAATTTACATGAAATAGCCAGGCCATCGAAAAATGGAACCAGCTGGGGCATGGGTCAGGGGTGTGTGAACTATAAAAAAAGTCTCTAGTAAGTTAAAAGATTTCCTGCGCTATATTTGCTAGGTTAAATACCCGATTTCGACATGAGCTGGTGAACATGAAGTTACAAATAAGGACACGCCTACAAAGGAGAAATCGATTGATATAGAGCTTTAAACTGATACTTACCCTATGAATAAGTTTCGGGGGATGTAGTTTCAATTCGACGAACGTCCAACAAGTCTGTATATAAGCCAGAAAAATATCATAAACCGAAGTTCGTGTCCTCTGGCCGCGTCACACCGAAAGACGTTAAACATGTTAGTACGAGAGGCGCCCCACTTATATTTGAACACTTTTGTTTATGGTGGTTTTTTTCAGCGTAAGTTATTGTCATAAAAAATACGTGATTTAATGATGTGAAACTGTCATTTAGAACGTATGCATTTAAAAATAATATCCAATTTCACGCGGTCCTTTTTAAATTGCATTTTGAATAAGGTGTACACCATTTTCTAATTTGAAGCCTATATGTTGCTGTTGCCCTGGAGTTTTACCTTAAACCAAATAATTGCACTAAATGCATATCATAATTGTTTAAACCTGTGTTTATAATTTAAATATGACCGTATGTTTTACTTTAAGACAAAAATATAGATGCTGAATTAAAAGCTCGACTTTTTATCGCAATATTAAAACATTGACAGATAATAGGAAAATTTGCTCCTGTGTTACTGATAATTTTATAAATTAACCAAAATAACTGTTTTTATCATATTTTGTGATATAAAAACATGAACAATTATTGTTGATGTATATCATATATGTATATCGTATACCTTATAAAGATATATTTGGTAAACAAATATATTATTTTTATCGTTATTTGCAAATGTGTGTGTTTTGACCCTAAATTTTAAGTTATATATTTTTCTATCTTTTTTTTTGAGAAACTTATGAAACTTGTTTTTTATAGCGGAGGAAGTCACAAAAATGCCTGCAGTTAATGTTTTGAACTAGACGCTTTCGTAAATTTAGTCATTTTCATAGTTGAATTTCATGTTAATTTTCGCTAAAATCTTGAAAATCGACAAATTTAAAAAAAATGCATATTACACTTTTCTACGTTCAGGCATGGAAATATCGGATTACTATAAGCTTTAACGATATTTTAAAAGCATTTGTGTTAAAATTTGTATTGCAGTTATTTTTATAATTGACGATTTTTGCTTCAAAATGTCATTCTCTACCCATTTTCAAAAATGCGGATGCAGCAACATTAGGAAGCACATAATAGTGCATGTCATAATATTTCATATCGAAGAAATCATTAGACTTGACATTACAATCAACATATTCGGCGAGAATTTCAAGATAGTTGATTCAGTTACACAATAAAAGTGTTCAAATATAAGTGGGGCGCCTCTCGTAGTTACTTGAAACCCTTGCTTATCAAGCAAGTTGGGTATCATGTACTAGGGCGCGGTATTCCAGTGTGGCAGCACTACATCTGCCTCAAGTAGACTGTAGATAGATACATAGCACTACACACAATCACTCACGAGACAGTCCACACTCCATTGTGCCCAGCTGTACCGGGATTCTCTGGGGGCTATTAGGGCGGATGGACTATAATCCTTAGAATTACACACACACACGTAAAATATCACATTTTGTCTAGCCTTCGTACCGGTAACATCGACAATAAACGGCTTTCGGGCATACTTCATAAAACAAGTGAAGCACCAACAGTGGTGCTAATGCCGGATTGTGAATTCAACATGTTAATTGAAAAAAGGTGGGATACTTCAAGTAACATACATGACAGAGTTATGGTTCCTGTCATATAAAATTGTGTAATGATCGTGAACATGTATGCCAAGTTTCAAAGCTTTCCGACAATTCGTTTTTGAGAAATGAGGAGGAACGAGGAGGAACAAAAAACTTTAACCAAAAACTTTTATCAAAACGTCAAAACGGAAACCGCCAAGCTATAGCCTGGATTTGTACGCAATCCTGCTAAAAAAAAAAAGAGTTGCACGGAAAGGGATTTTAACCAGGGAACTTCCAGTTTCATTTGTAACGTACCACAACACCACGGATCGTGTTGGTATGTAGTAGCAATTCTAACGCTAAATAGTCATTACGTAATAACAATAGCACACACGCGCACAAACTTATTATCCGTTAAATGGGAAATCAAGTTAGAGTTTTGAGACGGAATCTTAGTTAAATTGATAATAATAGTCGATGATGTGCAACTCCCCTTAGTCATCTCGGCCCCGATTTGGTCAACTCGGCCCCACTATGGAATTTATATAGTCATCTCGGACCCTAATTCGGCCCTCACAAGTGTATACCTTATGTAAATGTGAGAAAAAACAAATAAACATTTAAACTTTATTATGTTATCAAAAATTATGTATCAAACTTTACATTATATACATGGCACTTAATTGATTCAAGGTATATTATCTGCAAAAAAAGAGAATATACTTTTAAAAAAGAAAATCTCATAGTCCATTTAATGGAACACCCATCGTAAATACCTTTCCAGCGTTTGTGTCCCTATATTGTATTCAGTCTTCTTTCTAAATGATTTATAGTTCTGAATACACAGCCTTAAACTTCTCTAAGCGAAACTGAACTGGTATCGTTCAGTATGTTTATATTTGAATATTATTGTATACTTTCATATTGTACCGTTTAGTTTGCATTAAGCTAAGCGTGCAATATTCTACGATATTGCATGCATTGATATTGCACGGGAACTTTTGCTCGTGCTTGCTAAGAGCCGCGAAATAGAAATAAGGAACTACTTTCAAATAAAAATAACGGAATCCTTCCTATAGTGTCAACAAAAAAATACGAGGTTTTTTTCAACCTTTAATGGCAAAAATTGATAAAATAATTCAAATGGTCACTCATCCACTGTTTTAAACGTTATCGAATGGTAAACAAACTTCAGAAAATCGCTTGATGTTTTTAATGACGTCTAATGACGTCATCCGACTTCGACGTCGTTTTCGCGCAAAATAATCATCCACACAAAATGAAACTGAATGGCAAGATAGGAATTCCATCAAAAGCTATAAAAATAAAACAAATACGATGAAAAGTAATAGTCATACCATTAACATTGATCAAAAACAACATGAAAGTATACAATAAAAAGGTTATTAAATTTGTATGGCTAAATATTACTTGGAACTCGTTGTTTTGGGCAGGACGACTCGCAAGCTCGTCGTCCTTTGCCAAAACAACTCGTTCCAAGTATTGGAATACTTAGCCATACAAATGCAATAACTTATAGTGTTGATCTACCAGTCATGAAGATGAACAGGAGAGGTATATGTTTGCTGCAATATCCTCACCTGACGAACGAACGCCTGGACAGAAAGCAACATCTTTAAGGGATATGGGAAGGGTCTAAACTAATGTTGGTAGAACTTGTTACCCGACCCATTTGTCATTATAATATTTATATTGTATATATGTGGATATTATTCTGTCTGTAAAATATTGGCAATAAAAAATACTCCTCAAAATAAGTTGACGGCAAGAATATTTCCCCATATGCTTTGAGTGAATCTTTCTCCATATGCTTACCAGTGAAATTTACTACATACCATTTTCAAACGGTTACACAGAATGTGTAAGTAATGTTCCATTAAACTGGACATTGTCAGGTGTTCTGCATTAGATAAAAGAACGAGATTTTTGATAATTTCTAAAAATCAGTAATTTGCCCCAAAACAAATGTTTGTAAATAACAATTGGATAAGTAAGACATAACGGGGGGGGGGGGGGGGGGGGCTGTAGAGGAGCTAAAACTCAGCTTGAAAAAAATGGGTGAAAATGTTTGTAAATAACAATTGGATAAGCAAGAGGGGTGGGGGGGGGGGGGGGGAGCTGTAGAGGAGCTAAAACTCAGCTTGAAAAAAATGGGGCGAAAATGTTTGTAAATAACAATTGGATAAGCAAGACATAACTGACTCCATTATGAACATTTACATCTATTTTATTTATTTGTTCATAAAAATAGCATCATAATTATTATATTTACAAAATTATTTTATATAAACATACTTTCTAACAATATCAACAGCGAAATAAAAACGATGAAATAAAACGTATTTATGCAGTTTGGACCCATGTCCACAACTATATTCAAGAACTCTTCAATATGGAGAAGCTCTTAATGGTGCTTTAAAAATATTAAAAAATAATAATTTTACAATCATTTAAAAGCTGGAATAGTTTATATGTAATAAGTAACAGAAAATAAAGCTTCTCTACGACAGATATAACTACAATATCTGAAAATATTATTTGTTTATCAATCTTATTAAAGTATATTAGTCCAAGTCAGAAATTCACATCAAACACAGACCTAATAACAAATTATTAATGTCTGGGCATCTTCTCAACACACACCAATTTCCATTGGGAAACAAATATTTCATAACAGGCAATAGCAGCAACTGTCAATATCAAGAAAAAGCAGGTAACTATTCGCCGACAATAGCAATATACTAATGATCAAAATCAGACATTTAAAAAGAAATACTCTTTATATTATAGAAGGAATGTTGAATTGGGAAAAACATATTAAATATATATTGAATATATTAAACTATAAAGTAATAATACCACAGGGACACGTGTTGTTCTTTAGTTAAGATAGTAATTTCCACAGCTTATTTAGGACCTTGATAGACAGGTCGTAAAGCCATATAAAGCAGCAGTTTTACACGAGGCATCAGCTCAGCTCCACTTTTTGACTTAGGGCTATTCCAGGGGAAATATTAGGTTGGGTTGACTAATAATTTTATTCTGGTGATGGTGGGTGTGTATGGAATTGAAATCTATTATTGGTTCCTACACCCCACATTTTACCCCCGGAATAACTCTTGGTCCTTTAAGGTCCAGGCATGTGTGGTTATATTCTTTATTTATCAAGAATATATATCACCAACATGAATGAACATTCCAGGCCCACTCTCCATTTACATCTAGATAAACATGTGCAGAATGGTCCTTCAACATTCTCACCTGCAGAGTTGCTCCAAATTCTATTGTAAAACTCTCTGTTTTTCGCCGGAGCAACGATCATTGTTTTCCTGCCACCACTCAAGTAGCACCCGAAAACAATACAGGGATGATGATGAAGACCTTTAATGGAGATGACACAATCAACATGAATTCGGGGGATATTACCCCTCTGCCTGGACAAGCAGTGGCCCTATTCTTGACCGGGAAACCACACAGTATTTTTATTTTATCAAGAAATCAATTGAAAAAACATATTCTGCCATATGAACGGTTAATCTTAATGTTATAAAAAGTTAAAAATAAATTTAAAAGGAAGTTGTAATCCTAATTGTTGACTGTTGAAATATTTCAAGGCAGACATGTGGCTGAAACGCACAAAGCCAAAATGGTCGAAGGACTAAATATCTTGCAACCATTTAAAGGTGAGGAATTTCAAACGATATTGGCCTTTTTCTTATATTGATTATTGAAAAACGTTTGAAACACTTGAACATGTAAAATACTGTTAAATTACATTAAGATGGAATAATAAATAAGAATGATATGTGATAGCTTATATAAAGATTGCATTGACAATGGTATATAAACAGAACAAGGTGCAGCCATCCATATCTCTGCCACATTATTCTTTACTTAGTACAAGAACGTTCTGTACAGTAAAAGGCACCACTAGGACATACACCACTAGGGACATACACCAAACCACTAGGGACATAACACCAACCACTAGGACATACACCAATTTCTAAGAAAATCCATTGGTTCATCTGTTTTTGAGTAACACACTGGAAAACAAATAAATTTAACGCATCCGAAACAAATATTTGGACAAACCTTGTTTACTATGAAAAAATATTGATATTAAATGGTTTCTAAATAACTATTAAAGGCATCCTAAGACGACCAGGTTTAATATGTGTAGCAGCTTTCATACAGATACATTTAATATTTGTTCTGGAGTTGGAGGTCGTTTTGAAGCGATTTTTTAACAAATTCGCCACTAGATGTTTTCCAAAGCCTCCCAAACCAACAGATTAATAAGTGAACTGTAACTTGAAGAAAACTAACCCGCCAAATAATGTCAAAATTACACTACAAAAACTGTTTATCAAAACTCTATCCAGGTGTTTCAGGTCACATAATTGTATATGTGCTGACTAAAAGTAAAGGTTAATTCAGTTTTCTTAAAATACCTGTGATTGAACATGTGTAAAACGAATGACGAGTTGGCAACTCTTAATTCGATGTTTCCAGTTTTTGGGGTTTGTTTCTGGCTCGTTAAAGCTGTTTTATATTGTGTCTATAGAGCTTATATTTTCAAAATATATATACCTCGTCGTCAGTAGGTTTAGAAACGAACATATGTTGTAAAAGTTGGCTGTTGTTGGAGGGATAGCTACTTTAAGTTTGATGTACATTCAGATAGAGATTATTCAACTGCTGGGATCGATTATAGGGAAAACCCTTCACGAGATGATCGACGTGTGGTTTCTATTCACGAACGAGCGTAAGCTCGTTCGTGAAAAAAACAACACACGGCTACCATCGAGAGAAACTATTTCCATATAATCGATCACATCAGTTAAATAATCTATTTATTACATTTTTTAATCACATTATGTATGATTTTTAATTAGAATTAATCGGTTTATTTAGCATTATCGGCGGATGGCGTTGACGTCATAAACTCAACGTCCGCAGT
>JAWPHD010018272.1:0-40646 GCA_037043455.1 Cyrtodaria siliqua | reverse complement strand
CCGCTATTTTGCTAGTCGTAATAGCCTGGTTATGACTAGTTTGAATCCACATATATACTTTATCTTTATGTATTTTAATCTTGTAAACGTTTGCTTCATTGCAAAATCTACAGATACAATAGACAATGTTCATAATGTTCAGATATTTTGATATTTTTTTGTTCCTGCGATTCCACTGTAACTTCACATCTTTTACAGTTTCTGTAATCAACTCCAATTCGTCGTTCTTAAAATGGTCAAACAATTTTAATCAGAATGATTCAAACAGTTTTCAATTTTGTTTTTTAAATTCATTTCAGATATTGCAGATGTTGTTTGTTTCAGGGATTCCACTGTGACTTCACATCTTTTACAGTTTCTGTAATCAACTCCAATTCGTCGTTCTTAAAATAGTCAAACAATTTTAATCAGAATGATTCAAACAGTTTTCAATTTTGTTTTTAAATTCATTTCAGATATTGCAGATGTTGTTTGTTTCAGCGATTCCACTGTGACTTCACATCTTTTACAGTTTCTGTAATCAACTCCAATTCGTCGTTCTTTAAATGGTCAAACAATTTTAATCAGAATGATTCAATACAGTTTTCAATTTTGTTTTTAAATTCATTTCAGATATTGCAGATGTTGTTTGTTTCAGGGATTCCACTGTGACTTCACATCTTTTACAGGTTCTGTAATCAACTCCAATTCGTCGTTCTTAAAATTTTAAACAGAATGATTCAAACAGTTTTCAGTTTTGTTTCTAAATTTATTCCATTTTCAAACAGTCAATGAAGAACTTCACTCATAAGTGCTCGCTTCCCACTATTGTATGCATTTCTGGATAGTCTGTATCACCTACAATCGTTTGTTTGATTAAATATATACTAAAGGGGGAAAATCGCAACTCGGTAATTTTCGCTATATATTGTATATATACTATGCGCCTGTTAATCGAATGGTACATGGCTACATTAGAACTTTCCTTTCGGAATAAAAACTAGAACGAATTCGACGTAGAACGTAAAATACCCACATTTATTCACACATGTCAATTCATTTGAGACATAATTATAAAAAAAAATCCAAATCCCCCCACACACAACTCCCTCTCCCCCCCCCACCCACCCTCCATCACCCGCCACCCCCCCATTGTGCCCCCGGGCAGACGGTCCGGTAATAAAAATAATAAAATCATTTAATATGTTGCTAATCTTTTATAGACGTTTACATACACCAAGTTATGTGCAAGAATATTGAACATGACAGTGTAATTGATTTTTTAGTGTATTTGATCTTTTGACCCCCTGGGGGACCCTGGGTGCAGAGCAATCATCATAATGTTTCATTTGAGACATTATTACAAACAAAAATGAAAGAAAAATGACTCCAAATCTTGGCCGACCCACCCACCCTGGGCCCCAGGGCAGACGTTCGAGTTTGCGAAATAAATAAATCGTATGATATGTCGTTTATCTTTTATAGACAATTACATATACCAAGTAATGTGCAAAAATATGAAAAAATTACAGGGTAATTGATTTTTTAGTTTATTTGACCGTTTGACCCCCACCCGCCAGAGGGCCCCTGGGCTCGGAGCCAAAAGTAATAGTGCTCTTGCACGCCGTCATCATATGGTGATGGTGCGAAACGTGAAAGATAGTGGAATGCTACTACTAATGTTGTGGCAGTCACACTCTATACACTGGGTATATATCACAGCACACACTCCCGCGAAACGTGAAAGATGGTGGAATGCTACTACTACTGTTGTGGCAATCAGACTCTATATACTGAGTATATCTCACAGCACACACTCCCGCGGAAAGTGAAAGATGGTGGAATGCTACTTCTACTGTTGTGGCAATCACACTCTATATACTGAGTATATCTCACAGCACACACTCCCGCGGAAAGTGAAAGATGGTGGAATGCTACTACTACTGTTGTGGCAATCACACTCTATATACTGGGTATATATCACCGCACACACTCCCGTGGATCATGAAAGATGGTGGAATGCTACTACTACTGTTGTGGCAATCACACTCTATATACTGAGTATATATCACCGCACACACTCCCGTGGAACATGAAAGATGGTGGAATGCTACTACTACTGTTGTGGCAATCACACTCTATATACTGGGTATATATCACCGCATAAACTCCCGCGGAACGTGAAAGATGGTGGAATGCTACTATTTCTGTTGAGGCAATCACACTCTATATACCGAATATACATCACCGCACACATTCCCGCGGAACATGAAAGATGGTGGAATGCTACTACTAACGTTGTGGCAATCACACTCTATATATTGAGTATATATCACCGCATACAATCCCGCGGAACGTGAAAGATGGTGGAATGCTACCACTACTACTGTTGTAGCAATCACACACTATAAACTGAGTATATCAAACAGCACACACTCCCGCGGAACGTGAAAGATGGTGGAATGCTACTACTACTGTTGTGGCAATCATACTCTACATACTCAGTATATATCACCGCACACACTCCCGCGGAACTTGAAGGATGATAGAATGATACTACTAATGTTGTGACAATCACACTCTATATACGGAGTATATATCATCGCACACACTCCCGCGAAACGTGAAAGATGGTGGAATGCGACCACAAATGTTGTGGCAATCACAATCTATATTCGGGAGTATATCTCACAGCTCACACTCCCGCGGAACGTGAAAGATGGTGGAATGCTACTAGTAATGTTGTGGCAATCGCACTGTATATACTGAGTATATATCACCGCACACCATCCCGTGGAACGTGAAAGATGGTGGAATACTACTACTTCTGTTGTGGCAATCACACTCTATATACCGAATATATATCACCAAACACCCCCGCGGAACGTGAAAGATGGTGGAATGCTACTAAAACTGTTGTGGAAATCACACTCTATATACTGAGTATATATCACCGCACACACTCCCGCGGAACGTGAAAGATGGTGGAATGCTACTAAAACTGTTGTGACAATCACACTTTATATTCTGAGTATATATCATATCACACACTCCCGCGGAAGTGAAAGATGGCGGAATGGTACTACGACTGTTGTGGCAATCACACACTATAAACTGAGTATATCAAACAGCACACACTCCCGCGGAACGTGAAAGATGGTGGAATGCTACTACTACTGTTGTGGCAATCATACTCTACATACTCAGTATATATCACCGCACACACTCCCGCGGAACTTGAAGGATGATAGAATGATACTACTAATGTTGTGACAATCACACTCTATATACGAAGTATATATCATCGCACACACTCCCGCGAAACGTGAAAGATGGTGGAATGCGACCACAAATGTTGTGGCAATCACAATCTATATTCGGGAGTATATCTCACAGCTCACACTCCCGCGGAACGTGAAAGATGATGGAATGCTACTAGTAATGTTGTGGCAATCGCACTGTATATACTGAGTATATATCACCGCACACCATCCCGTGGAACGTGAAAGATGGTGGAATACTACTACTTCTGTTGTGGCAATCACACTCTATATACCGAATATATATCACCAAACACCCCCGCGGAACGTGAAAGATGGTGGAATGCTACTAAAACTGTTGTGGCAATCACACTCTATATACTGAGTATATATCACCGCACACACTCCCGCGGAACGTGAAAGATGGTGGAATGCTACTAAAACTGTTGTGACAATCACACTTTATATTCTGAGTATATATCATATCACACACTCCCGCGGAAGTGAAAGATGGCGGAATGGTACCACGATGGTGTGGCAATCACACTCTATATACGGAGTTCTCACAGCACACAGCTCCCGCGGAACGTGAAAGATGGTGGAATGCTACTACTACTGTTGTGGCAATCACACTCTATATACTGAGTATATCAAACAGCACACACTCCTGCGGAAAGTGAAAGATGGTGGAAGGCTACTTCTACTGTTGTGGCAATCACACTCTATATCACCGAACACACTCCGCGGAACGTGAAAAATGGTGGAATGCTACTGCTTCTGTTGTGGCAATCACACTCTATATACTGAGTATATATCACCGCACACACTCCCACGGAGTGAAAGATGGCGGAATGCTACTACTAATGTTGTGACAATCACATTTTATATACTGAGTACATAGTGCCGCACACACTCCCGCGGAACGTGAAAGATGGTGGTGTGTTACTACAAATGTTAAGGAAATCACACTCTATATACGGAGTATATCTCACAGCACACACACCCGCTGAACGTCAAAGATGTTGGAATGCTACTACTACTGTTGTGGCAATCGCACTCTACATACTGAGTATAGATCACCGCACACTATCCCTCGGAACGTGAAAAATGGTGGAATACTACTACTTCTGTTGTGGCAATCACACTCTATATACCGAGTATATATCACCAAACACCCCCGCGGAACGTAACTGATGGTGGATTACTACTACTACTGTCTACTACTGTTGTGGCAATAAAACTCTATATACTGAGTATATATCACCACACACATTCCCACGAACGTAAAATATGGTGGAATGCTATTACTACTGTTGTGGAAATCAAACTCTATATACTGAGTATATATCACAGCACAAACTCTAGCGGAACGTGAAAGATGCTGGAATGCTACTACACACTCCATATACCTAGTATATATCACCAAACACCCCGCGGAACGTAACTGATTGTGGATTACTACTACTACTGTCTACTACTGTTGTGGAAATCAACTCTATATACTGAGTATATCTCACATCACACACTCCGTGGAAGTGAAAGATGGTGTAGTGCTACTACTACTGTTGTGGCAATAAAACCCTATATACTGAGTATATATCACCACACACATTCTCACGGAACATAAAAGATGCTGGAATGCTACTACTAATGTTGCGACAATCACACTTTTTATACTGGGTATAAAGTGTCGCACACACTCCCGGGAAATGTAAAAGATGGTGGAATGCTACTACTCATGTTGTGGCAATCGCAGCTCCATATACTGAGTATATATCACCGCACACCATCCCCCTGAACGTGAAAGATTGTGGAATACTACTACTTCTGTTGTGGCAATCACACTCTATATACCGAGTATATATCACCAAACACCCCCGCGGAACGTGAAAGATGGTGGAATGCTACTACTACCGTTGTGGCAATCACACTCTATATACCGAGTATATATCACCAAACACCCCCGCGGAACGTGAAAGATGGTAGAATGCTACTACTAATGTTGTGGCAATCGCACTCTACTTACTGAGTATATATCACCGCACACTATTCTTCGGAACGTGAAAGATGGTGGAATACTACTACTTCTGTTGTGGCAATCACACTCTATATACCGAGTATATATCACCAAACACCCCCGCGGAACGTGAAAGATGGTGGAATGCTACTACTACTGTCTACTACTGTTGTGGCAATCGCACTCTACATACTGAGTATATATCACCGCACACTATCCCTCGGAACGTGAAAGATGGTGGAACGCTACTACTAATGTTGTGGCAATCGCACTCTACATACTGAGTATATATCACCGCACACTATCCCTCGGAACGTGAAAGATGGTGGAATGCTACTACTAATGTTGTGGCAATCGCACTCTACATACCGAGTATATATCACAGCACACTATCCTCGGAACGTGAAAGATGGTGGAATACTACTACTAATGTTGTGGCAATCGCACTCTACATACTGAGTATATATCACCGCACACTATCCCTCGAACGTGAAAGACGTTGGAATACTACTACTTATGTTGTGGCAATCACACTCTAGTATACCGAGTATATATCACATCAAACACTCCCGCGAGAAGTGAAAGATGGTGTAATGCTGCTACTACTGTTGTGGCAATAAAACCCTATATACTGAGTATATATCACAGCACACACTTTAGTGGAACGTGAAAGATGGTGGAATGCTACTACTACTGTTGTGGCAATAACACCCTATATACTGAGTATATATCACCACACACATTCTCACGGAACATAAAAGATGGTGTAATGCTATTACTACTGTTGTGGCAATCGCACTCTACATACCGAGTATATATCACCGCACAAAATCCCTCGGAACGTGAAAGACGGTGGAATACTACTACTTATGTTGTGGCAATCACACTCTATATACCGAGTATATATCACATCAAGCACTCCCGCGGAAGTGAAAGATGGTGTAATGCTGCTACTACTGTTGTGGCAATAAAACCCTATATACTGAGTATATATCACAGCACACACTTTAGTGGAACGTGAAAGATGGTGGAATGCTACTACTACTGTTGTGGCAATCAAACTCCATATACTGAGTATATATCACAGCACACACTTTAGTGGAACGTGAAAGATGGTGGAATGCTACTACTACTGTTGTGGCAACAAAACCCTATATACTGAGTATATATCACAGCACACACTCTAGCGGAACGTGAAAGATGGCGGAATGCTACTACTAATGTTGTGGCAATCGCACTCCATATACTGAGTATATATCACCGCACACCATCCCTCTGAACGTGAAAGATGGTGGAATACTACTACTTCTGTTGTGACAATCACACTCTATATACCGAGTATATATCACCAACCACCCCGCGCGGAACGTAAAAGAAGATGGAATGCTACTACTAATGTTGTGGCAATCGCACCTTATATAATTAGTATAGATTACCGCACACCATCCCTCTGAACGTGAAAGATGGTGGAATACTACTACTTCTGTTGTGGCAATCACACTCTATATACCGAGCATATATCACCAACCACACCGCGCGGAACGTAAAAGATGATGGAATGCTACTACTAATGTTGTGGCAATCACACTCTATATACCGAGTATATATCACCAAACACCCCCACGGAACGTGAAATATGGTGGAATGCTACTACTACTGTTGTGGCAATCACACTCTATATACTTAGTATATATCATCGCACACACTCCCGCGGAACTTGAAAGATGATCTAATGCTACTGCTTCTGTTGTGGCAATCAAACTCTATATACTGAGTATTTATCACTGCACACACTCCTACGGAACGTGAAAGATGGCGGAATGCTACTACCGATGCCGAGACAATCACACTCTATATACTGGGTATATATCACCGAACAAACTCCCGCGGAACGTGAAAGATGGTAGAATGCTTCTACTACTGTTTTGGCAATCACACTCTATATACTGAGTATATATTGCCGCACACACGCACACACTCCCGCGGAACGTGAAAGATGATACAATGCTACTACTTATATTGTGGCAATCACACTCTATATACTGAGTATATCAAACAGCACACACTCCCGCGGAACTTGAAAGATGATCTAATGCTACTGCTTCTGTTGTGGCAATCAAACTCTATATACTGAGTATTTATCACTGCACACACTCCTACGGAACGTGAAAGATGGTGGAATGCTACTACTGATGCCGTGACAATCACACCCTATATACTGGGTATATATCACCGAACAAACTCCCGCGGAAGGTGAAATATGGTGGAATGCTACTACTAATGTTGTGACAATCACACTTTAGATACTGAGTATATATTGCCGCACACACGCACACACTCCCGCGGAACGTGAAAGATGATGCAATGCTACTACTTATATTGTGGCAATCACACTCTATATACTGAGTATATATCACCGCACACACTCCCGCGGAACTTGAAAGATTGTGGAATGATACTATTTCTGTTGTGGAAATCACACTATACATACTGAGTATATATCACCGCACACATTCCGGCAGAACGTGAAAAATGGTGGAATGCTACTGCTTATATTGTGGCAATCACACTCTATATACTTAGTATATATCACCGCACACTATCCCTCGGAACGTCAAAGATGGTGGAATACTACTACTAATGTTGTGGCAATCGCACTCTACATACCGAGTATATATCACCGCACACTATCCCTCGGAACGTGAAAGACGGTGGAATACTACTACTTATGTTGTGGCAATCACACTCTATATACCGAGTATATATCACATCAAACACTCCCGCGGAAGTGAAAGATGGTGTAATGCTGCTACTACTGTTGTGGCAATGAAACCCTATATACTGAGTATATATCACCATACACATTCTCACGGAACATAAAAGATGGTGGAATGCTATTACTACTGTTGTGGCAATCAAACTCCATATACTGAGTATATATCACAGCACACACTTTAGTGGAACGTGAAAGATGGTGGAATGCTACTACTACTGTTGTGGCAATAAAACCCTATATACTGAGTATATATCACAGCACACACTTTAGCGGAACGTGAAAGATGGTGGAATGCTACTACTAATGTTGTGGCAATCGCACCCTATATAATTAGTATATATCACCGCACACCATCCCTCTGAACGTGAAAGATGGTGGAATACTACTACTTCTGTTGTGGCAATCACACTCTATATACCGAGCATATATCACCAACCATACCGCGCGGAACGTAAAAGATGATGGAATGCTACTACTAATGTTGTGGCAATCACACTCTATATACCGAGTATATATCACCAAACACCCCCGCGGAACGTGAAAGATGGTGGAATGCTACTACTACTGTTGTGGCAATCACACTCTATATACCTAGTATATATCATCGCACACACTCCCGCGGAACTTGAAAGATGATCTATTGCTACTGCTTCTGTTGTGGCAATCAAACTCTATATACTGAGTATTTATCACTGCACACACTCCTACGGAACGTGAAAGATGGCGGAATGCTACTACCGATGCCGAGACAATCACACTCTATATACTGGGTATATATCACCGAACAAACTCCCGCGGAACGTGAAAGATGGTAGAATGCTTCTACTACTGTTTTGGCAATCACACTCTATATACTGAGTATATATTGCCGCACACACGCACACACTCCCGCGGAACTTGAAAGATGATACAATACTACTACTTATATTGTGGCAATCACACTCTATATACTGAGTATATCAAACAGCACACACTCCCGCGGAACTTGAAAGATGATCTAATGCTACTGCTTCTGTTGTGGCAATCAAACTCTATATACTGAGTATTTATCACTGCACACACTCCTACGGAACGTGAAAGATGGTGGAATGCTACTACTGATGCCGTGACAATCACACTCTATATACAGGGTATATATCACCGAACAAACTCCCGCGGAAGGTGAAATATGGTGGAATGCTACTACTAATGTTGTGACAATCACACTTTATATACTGAGTATATATTGCCGCACACACGCACACACTCCCGCGGAACGTGAAAGATGATGCAATGCTACTACTTATATTGTGGCAATCACACTCTATATACTGAGTATATATCACCGCACTCTCTCCCGCGGAACGTGAAAGATTGTGGAATGATACTATTTCTGTTGTGGAAATCACACTATACATACTGAATATATATCACCACACACACTCCCGCGGAACGTGAAAAATGGTGGAATGCTACTGCTTTTGTTGTTGAAATCGATGTATTTTAGCAATGAGTATATCTCACAGCACACACTCAAGCAGAATGTGAACGATAGTGGAATACTACTACTAATGTTGTGACAATCACAGTCTATACTACTACTTATGTTGTGACAATCACACTCTATACTACTACTAATGTTGTGACAATCACAGTCTATACTACTACTAATGTTGTGACAATCACAGTCTATACTACTACTAATGTTGTGACAATCACACTCTATACTACTACTAATGTTGTGACAATCACACTCTATACTACTACTAATGTTGTGACAATCACACTCTATACTACTACTAATGTTGTGACAATCACACTCTATACTACTAATGTTGTGACAATCACACTATATACTACTACTAATGTTGTGACAATCACACTCTATACTACTAATGTTGTGACAATCACACTCTATACTACTACTAATGTTGTGACAATCACACTCTATACTACTAATAATGTTGTGACAATCACAGTCTAAACTACTACTAATGATGTGACAATCACACTCTAAACTACTACTAATGTTGTGACAATCACACTCTATACTACTACTAATTGACAATCACAGTCTATACTACTACTAATGTTGTGACAATCACACTCTATACTACTACTAATGTTGTGACAATCACAGTCTATACTACTACTAATGTTGTGACAATCACACTCTATACTACTACTAATGTTGTGACAATCACACTCTATACTACTACTAATGTTGTGACAATCACAGTCTATACTACTACTAATGTTGTGGCAATCACACTCTATACTACTACTAATTGTTTGACAATCACACTCCATAGTATCGAGTACATCTCATTTCACACACACTCTTGCAGAATGTGAAAGCCAGTGCAATACTACTGCTAAAGACACACTATATCATTGAACATATCTCAATAAACACTCTCCCGCAGCATGTGAAAGCTAGTGCAATACTACTGCTAATGTTGTGAAAATCACACTCTATAGTAATGAGTATATCTCACATCACACACTGTTGCAGGATGTGAAAGTTACGCTTCCATGAGACTATATGAGTTTCAAGAATAAAGTTATAATTTACAATTTCATGAGGTGATCCTTAGCACGCGCTTGAATTGTTGAAGAGGTGATGATCGTCTAATTTCGACAGGGAGAGAGTTCCATTCTTTAAGACCACATAAAGAAAAAGAATTATCATAGTAAGATGTATGTGATCTGGGAATATGCAAGTTCTCATTTGTATTAGATCGTAGTGCCCGCACACGAAATGGTGAGGCATTTACACGAAATGGTGAGGCATTTATAGATAGGTAATGTTTTCTGGTGTTTGGACATTTAATGATTTGTAAACCAGTAGGGTTTATAAAAACAAAACCTGTAAAATATTCATGAATCCATCATCAGCTTCCCCAATTCGTACACATAATATATGCATATCATCATGTTTGTGTATTACCCGCGTCTATGATGTTTACACATATTACGCAAGTCTACACAAACTTTTAAAAAACAATCGAAAGTGGGTGTGGTAAATTGACCCACAAGTGTATACATAACAGTGAATTTTAAGCAGAAGTCACTATCAAATAATGCTTATTGATATTCTATCGAATTAGTTTAACAAATTCTAAATAGAAAATCTGAAAGATTATTCTGGTGTGATAATATGTGAGTTATATTAGTATTTATCATATACTTCCCTACAAATATGTTGTTTTTGAATATACGATACAACATAGACCTAGCTAGTCATATCAATCAGGATTTCGTTGCCGGGCAATACATCTTTATCACACGTAGGGTGAAAAAATGTCATATCATGGAAATAACCGAATGTTCATCTCGATCCTTTTACCGGAGTGATACGGAAATAACCGATTAATTACGATTGTCTTCTGCGTTTCATTAGTTACTTCCATCCTGTTTTCGCGGCAGATTATTGGCTATAGAATAATTATCCGTGGATTTATGACAATTCACCTTGATTAGGAAATTTCAAATTCAATGGAATTCATTTTCAATAAGATTTCGGACAAAATAAATGTTGTGTACCACTTACGCGACAGACATGAGCACTTCAGAATGGACTAGATCTAAACTTTTTTCTCCCTGGAAAACAGCGTACTGAGTGAGCTGAAGTTGAAATTTCGGCAAAGCTCAAGTATAGGATAAATAAAATAAAAAATGTGTATTTTCATATCTCATCCTATATCAGGCCCTCGACCCGTATCAGCCATCGAGCTAAAGCTCTCGGGCTGATATGGCGTCTCAGGCCTGATGTAGGGTGTGATATGAAAATACCCATTTATTATTCTCTATGTATCGTGTGTATAAGCTACTTCATAAGTTTGCATATACGTACGTAAAGTAATCACCAGTAATGTCGTAACCACATGTGATACAACCACACAGCCGCTGCTATTCAACATCTAGACCGTCAATCAGTATAAAACTGGCGGTTAGACCAATACTAAATCACGACTACAGCACATTATACAATGGATGTGGACTACTTGGAGGTAATTCATAAAGGATTCTTAGTAAATAACTAGATTACTCAACTGCTGCCATTTTCTTTATATCTAATTGCTTTTTAATTGTCTTAACTTTGCTTAGCATTATTCTAGTTACTGTATCAATTTATATATTAAATTTTACTTCATTCAGCAATTTTAGAATTTTGTTAACGTATCGAATAACTGCTGTTTATTATGTCATCAGTACAATTACGTCATACTTAGGACATAAGTGTTTTACTTTGGTTCTAATCACTTTTCTTATATTGTGTACAAATACCATGCTGATAAAATAATGAGAAATACAATATGTTTAAACCAACTTCATTATAACAAGGAGAAATGTCACCTGAAATATATGTTGGTTGATAAAACGATTAAAACTTGGTCATTTGATAGCTATTAATCTATCAAAACTGGGAAGAGTAGTCGGTGGCTCACTCGCTTCACGCCAGTGGAACACGCGTTAGATTCATCGTCTTGGCGTCTGACAGTACGGTAGTCGCCTGCTCGGCCACGTGGGTTTCACCGGGTCCACTTTAATGCTGCCATCTGCGCTGTGAAGCGTGATTTATATAAGTTATATAGCTTGTTTTATAATCTATGCGAACATTACTTTTTATACTTGTTTGTATCAAAACTAATTTTAGATTACGCAAAGACGATCAATAAGGGCTATGTTTTGGATCAAATGGTTATTTAAACGCTATAAAAAATATTCTCCGCTAAATTTACAAGCAAAGAAAGCGAGTTTGGTTTTATAGTTTGCATAAATATACACTCAGTTCATTTAAAAACTCAACATTTGTTATGTTTTCAATTTCTAGAGATGTTAAATGTGTTTTAACTGAAAGAAGAAGAGCAAGTCTTATGCAAATGTGTATCGCTATTTGTTAACCTTTGGGACACAGGGACCTGTGTACCGACATAAAATACAATATTGATTTTAATAAAAAAAAAAGCGGACTAAAAATAATCGAATATCAACAACGTTGCGTCTTTAAATGTACTGAGTATACTTATTTGGTATACATGTACTCATTCAGTTAGCTCGGTGGGTATACATGTACTCATTCAGTTAGCTCGGTGGGTATACATGTACTCATTCAGTTAGTTCGGTGGGTATACATGTACTCATTCAGTTAGCTCGGTGGGTATACATGTACTCATTCAGTTAGCTCGGTGGGTATACATGTACTCATTCAGTTAGCTCGGTGGGTATACATGTACTCATTCAGTTAGCTCGGTGGGTATACATGTACTCATTCAGTTAGCTCGGTGGGTATACATGTACTCATTCAGTTAGCTCGGTGGGTATATTGTTAGTTGCACACATTTATAAATAGGTTAATGGCTATATATACCAATGTTATTATTGGAGAGCACTGTAATAACAACACATAAAAATATTTTTAAACTTTAATAGATTTGGCAAATACTGGGCGTGGCATGGATTGAATGTTTAACAATTGGGCTGCCGGTAAGCACAAAATACCATTATGGCAAGCCCTTACAGCAGAAAGCATTAAGCAATAAAGCAAATTGAATATTACAATATTAAGGACATAAATACATGTGCACCAAATTAAATGTTCATTATGAAAGCAACTTTTCTGATAAGCATTTAAGCAAGTGTTGAAAGCACGGCTGATATTCAAGCATAATTACAAGTGCACCGAATTCAATCAATTTAAAATGTTTTTTAGCAATTCGTACGGACAGCAAATTTGTATATAATTTATGCTTAGATTACAATTCAGTCTCTGGGTATACAGGAGCTGAATAAAGTTAAACTGAAACGTATATGACCTTCCTTTCATAGCTTCGCTGCCCGCCGATAATTAAACACTACAACATTTAACACAGCAACTAGTTGTAGTCCAAAAGTTCCAGCAAGTATATAAGTGCACGTAATGTCCATGCCACGCCAGTAATTGTTGACTAGGTAAGTGAATCCAGATGAAGACATCAACTGAAATATAAAATTCAGAGAAAGCAACATGATCTTGCAACATAAAACACTGCAACACGATCTTGCAACATAAAACACTGCAACATGATCTTGCAACATAAAACACTGCAACATGATATTAATTGCAACGTAAAAAACTATCTTTTGAATAGAAGTCTTGACAAATAGCGAAATGTCTTAAATGAACTTGTGGTTATACAATGAGATGACACTAGTGTCGATTTAAATCAATGCTCCTGTGGGTCGGGAGGGAGGGAAATTAAGTTTTTAACTGTAAGCTCAAATCACATCATACCTCTCTGTTTATATCTTGAAAGAAAGGGACATGCCGGTGTGCATGTAGAAAAACATGCCGGTGTGCATGTAGAAAAATACACCGTGAAATTTACTCAATCTCAATAAGTACCTACGGCTAGTGTGTCCTCCAATAACCATTGACTATAACAGATATTATAGTCAGTATTATTGGAGAGCACTGTAATAACAACACATACAAATATTTTTTAAACCACATTATGTAAATTGACCCCAAAAACTCGGTCAGAAGCTTAACATGCTTTCTAAGAACCTTTAATGGGTATTTCTCTAAATCAGTTCCCCATGATCACATGAGTTGATGCATCAGCATTGACAAAATAAATAAATGTCAGAAAAATATCCAGTATTTAACTGCATTTTTATCTTTAACCTACGATCGGTTCTTAGGCTTGTGTATCAATCATGATCATCAGAGGCCTAAGTAATTGACGAACAGTTAGTCAATCAATCGGTACATGCCTGCGTACAAGTCAAATATAGTAACTCTCAATTGATGTCATTGATCCACTCTTTTAGCAGCCACACTAGAAATACCAAGTATTTGCATAACGATCTATAACGATCTGAAAGCTAATACATCCAAACACTCCGACAACAAGAGACGAAGAACATGTATCCTTTTCAAGTAAATTCATGGTTCGACATTAACAGTTGTCCCCTTGTCCTCTGCCATGTAGATTCGACTGAGGACAAATTAATTGTCCCAGGTTACCTTTCCTACGGACAACTAAATTTTTTAACAAGAAAATAATTGTACATCTTTAAA
Source organism: Cyrtodaria siliqua (assembly GCA_037043455.1). Taxonomy (NCBI): domain Eukaryota; kingdom Metazoa; phylum Mollusca; class Bivalvia; order Adapedonta; family Hiatellidae; genus Cyrtodaria; species Cyrtodaria siliqua. The sequence goes on along the minus strand of JAWPHD010018272.1, from coordinate 25,569 downwards.
ACTTGTGGCTGAATAAATGTCAATACATTTGCAAGCACATTGTAAATGACAAACAAAAACCATATTGTTGTCATTGGTGGAATGCAACTGAGGGAATGTAAGGTCACTTTCATGATTGTATCACTTTAACATGAAGTGCGGGGACAAGTAAATTTGACTGGGGACCAGTAAATGGTGTAAGTTACTTGTCCTATGGAGTAGTTTCTGAACAGTTAATTTCAAACCCGGAAATTAGACCACATTTAAAAGGTTAGCCACAACACTATGTAAACTCTTTTTAACTAATACATAAAGGTGATGTCATCGGGATTTGATGCTGACTATTGGAATGACATTGACCTCATGTATCACCTTCCTGTATGACAATCTAAGAGGAGGTTGTTGAATTGGATGAAGTGTTAATAAAATACCATTTGCAACCTGCCCAGGTTTTATTGTGCATATACCGTTTGGACGCCCTGTTGTGTATATGTCTATGACTATTGACTATAAACCCCAGAGCTACACACACACATTGCAGTGTGGAACCCTGCAGAGAAGTTTATTTTGAATAAAACACGGCATAGATAGAAGTGGTTGTATAATTTGGCAACCATGCACAGAACTGGTTTAAAGTGCTATGTAATGAATAGGGACAAGCGGAAAAGAACAGCTAACTAAATTTCAAAGAACCGCTGGCAAAACTACCTGGTGCAGGATAAATAAAACATCATCCCGTTGCAGGATAAATAAAACCTCATCGATCAAAAGAAATAGCCCTAAATTAAACCAATGGTCAAATAGAATAGCCTTAAAATAAGGCATTATGAAAAGTATGTAACTTCTTTCAAGGTCTTGAATATGTACATCACTGATAAGGCACTGTCCATGTATTAAATATGAAAGTATTAAAGAACTGTAGGGATATATTCCCCAAACTCCACACGAAAAAGTTTCGAAATGCACCATGTGTTGAAAAGCTGATGGGTGGCGTAGGCTTATCGTGTATAACAGGTAAAAAGTGGAACTTTACAAACAATACCAACACTGGAGGACTCTATGACTTGTTCCACACAATTCATCCGATACAGACATAGGAACTTTTGACCGGTCTTAAGTGAACTGGATGGTTACACAAACTGAAATATAAGGCAAATTGTTCGAGAGAATGAAACAAAATAAATCTTGAAAGAAGTGATAGAGATCCAATCATAATTAAGCAGCAACATCAACAGCATCCGTATATAAACAACTGTAATGAAAACATCATTGTACGCAAACTGAATAAATGTAAAGCTGATCGCTAGACGAAAGGCATTGGATGTTTTATAAACAGTCAATTTAGAAGAAAGGCAATGGAGGCATGAATTGATTTTAAACTGTTAAACAGTATTAATTCAAATGAAAATAATGCCATATCCAACACAATGCTTCCGCACTACCATAGACGCACACCCAGACAGTATGACGTCACCTACCGCTCTGGGTCATGAATATGCATTGTCTCCATTGTCAGACCAACAACTTTTATTAGCACCAACAGCCAACAGCAGCAAGGTAAAATTAGCTGAGATCAACAAAATGTTGAGATATACTTAGCCGCAGTAAGAAAACATATTGCCTAAACACTCCAATGACATGGTTAGCATCTTAAAACACGATTTCGCCAACAGCCTAGGAGTTAAATAATAGCAGCAGAAGCTGAAAACATAGTGCACAACAACGATGATGATAACAACAGGCTTACATTATGGCTTAATCAACATTTCTACATCAACTAGATGGTGTTCAACAAATTATTCTTATATAAAAGGTTTTCATAATAGTTCTTAAATAATATTTGCAGTAGATATGGACATCATCCGCATAATGACAACATAATAATATTTAACTCTCTGCCTTGAGTTGAATACTCATATTTTTCTAATGTGACGCACTGTTATATTACAGTTTTAATTGCCTCTCGAATGACTCAATAATAATTATTATTATTGTTTTCATTGTTTTTGCAAATTGATTCACTGAGTTGAAAATGTAGTCTAACTACTGTCATTACAAACAAGATATTGTTTACTTTGATACAATTTTCAATTTCCTAGTGTGAACTGTTTGCAGTAACAATCTACAGCCATACATCACCCACCCACATCTACAATGAATTTGCAATTTGCATTTGCAGACGCCTGGTGGAAAAATGATAATATGATAATGTTTGGTGATTTTTGCATTATCTACGACAACAGCATTATAAAGTTTATAAAAACGAGTCCTGTTTCCCGGAGGCAGTGCTCCTCTAGCTGACTAACTTCTTGTGTACGGCCTTTTCTGCAACCAATCGAGCCACTCAACGATCTGTGACTTCGCTGACTAGCTGAACGCACACCCTTTGGATCTGCTGGGAGGCAACCGCTGACTTTTCCAGGTGGGATCATCAACCACGTTACCGGCAGAGATATAACCATCGAACTGGCTCGCTTTCCACGACGCATTATCCAGTGTGATTATGAAAACAAAATCGACGTACAATGTATAAACCGAGCACAAATGAGTAAAATGGAGTACAAATGAAAATAAACTCCTTAATAGTAATATCAACATATTGTAACTGGCTCGCTTTCCTCGACGCATTTTGCAGTGTGATTATGAAAACAAAACAAACGTACAAGGTATAAACCTTAGCAAAAAGGAAAATATACATATCTTCTAACAATACTCCAAGAATTTTTTTTATTATTATTATTATTATTTTTTTTATTTTTTTTTTATTGATATGCAACTTTTACTGGATATATATACCTTTTTTTATTATTATTATTTATTGATCGATATATTATGATTTTCTTATTTTTCGAATATTATTATTAATATTTTTATTTTTATTTTTTATTTTTACTTTTTTTTTTTATAAATTTTATTTATACATCATTAGATCTACTGTACAAATATTCAATTGAAACGTATCCAAAGGCATTACTCGTACAATTAAAGTAAGAACAACCCACTCGTTGTTCAATAAAATCAAAGAATATGAAGTTGCCAATGTTTACCATTGCAGAACGACCCCGATATTGATGACGTCACTCATAAACTACGCAAGATGAGCCCAATCAGGTTATTTAGTGCAGGTTACATTGCACCATTGATTTTCCTTCTTTGTTTTATATAGGACGAATGTATATCAAGAGATAAAAAAGTTTGTTGTTATATTTTCGTACTTAAAAAACATAACAATATTGAGAAAGTAAGAGTTTAAAAAAACACAAAAAAAACTTTTTTTTTACCCCACCCACTCCACCAAATATTGGGCGCGATTGTTTCAAAAACGGGCGTGCAACGACGGTTGCACGGAACTTCCCCTCTGAAAAATAACCGATAGTATGAATCAAATTGAGTACGATGTACAATAGTACGAACCTAATTGAAGACGAAGTACGAAATTTCGTAGGAGTTATCGTTCTTGAATTCATTCTATTTTTAGAAGCAACAAGCCTTGACAAGTCTGCTCATCAACGAGTATTCGAGAAAAAATGTGTTTTGTTAACTTGAAAAGCACCCCATCTTGATTAAAATGTTTGAGACCCCACCTTGATTGATTTATTTCAGGTACTCCCCATTCCCCACAACTCAATTGTTTACCCACCCACCTGTAGATGCGATATTCCGGACGTTTTTTTGGGACAAGGCACCATACCGTGTATTTTCTATAAATCGCCGTCCGCTACCCACTGGTATGTTTTAATGGAACAGCCCTTACATACAAACTCTTGCAGAATGAAACAATTATGCTTGTTTCTCGATCATAAACATTCATTTTCGGCAATTGTTCTACTCAACTCAACACATGTCCCTCATCAATAAAGCACCGTGTTCTAATTACCCAACACTAACAAGTGTATACACAGGTCACGGGTCAGGTCACAGGTGGTAATCAGCAGTCTGCTATCGCGAATATGATTGGCTGATAGCTTATTTAGTGGGAGCGACAATAAACCTGTCAATCAGATTCAGGCACGCGCAGGACTGCAATTGTTTCAAGTGGCATAATGCTTTGGGATTTAAGGGATGTCGCGGAGATCAAAGGATGACGGAAATTCGCCGCCGGGCATTAAAGCATGTCGCATGCGACATACGATATAGGTCTTGGGGAAACCCTGTACATAACTAATCTGTCAATCGATCTGATCCGATCCGATCACCCGTGGTGTCTAAACACCTTGTTAATTGGTGTTATTATCGACGCGTGTAATCTTATATGACTAATTAGCTGGGAACACAGGATTTTGTGATATGGATTAGAGCTAAAATCTGTGTTTTTGCCGGGCTACTTCAAAAGAAAATTTGCAGTAGCCCGCCGGACGCGAGATAGAAAAAAATAGTAATCCGGATCTCGACTTTTGGTAGCCCGCGGGCTCCGGGCAGAGGATTTGTCGGACCCTGAATTTTGTATCACTAGTAAGGCAGGGAAACGTTTTTTATTAGGCACTATTTGACTATACACCACGGAAGCACAAACGCAATGGTGCAATGTAACCTGCAGAACTTAACAGCGTGGGAAAATAACAACTTCGTGGGAAACTATGACGTCACTCCACATTTCGGCAATAATAATTAAATAATTTACGAGAACGATTATTTATAGTTATATTTTAAGTAGAAAAGGAATCTCACAGGATATAAACAAAGAAAGAAACGAAATGAAGCTTATGTTAATAAAATTGAAAGAAAAAGTCGCTCTGACGAGAGTCAAAAATGGCGGAGCAAAGAAAGATAAATAGAAACGTTATTTGCATCCAGCCACAACGTAAACATCTGTATGAATAAATTGAAACGAATACAACCTAATCGAAGATAATATCACGAGAAACAGGATTATTACAGAATCATAGATCCTGCGAGTCTGTTTTCAATAAAATTAAGTTTTTAACTGTAAGCTCAAATCACATCATACCTCTCTGTTTATATCTTGAAAGAAAGGCACATGCCGGTGTGCATGTAGAAAAACATGCCGGTGTGCATGTAGAAAAATGCACCGTGAAATTTACTCAATCTCAATAAGTACCTACGGCTAGTGTGTCCTCCAATAACCATTGACTATGACAGATATTATAGTCAGTATTATTTATCTATAAAGATGACTGCGCACATCTGCTCGTTTGAGGGGTTTGCATTAACCTAAATAATTAATCTAGCATGGTTTACTCAATGCTGACTGGTTACTGAGGAGATTAAAAATGCTATCAAGACCTCTGACGTCACGTCATTTGGGACTTGAAACACATGGAAACCGCGGGCCTGCGGCCCTTGGTATCGATGGTCTTCAAGTTCCTCCTGTTGTATTATCAATGTCGTATTATAACAGATACTCTCTTACCACGCACTCCAGTCTGGAACACTGACTACTGCTGGTCAGTTCCCTATTTACATTACCATGAATAACATCGTAATTACAGCTTATTAGTTAGAACACGTTGTTCGTTCTTAGTTATTTATAGTCCTACATTAACAACGTTAAGACTATAGACATAACATAACACCGGACCACGAGGTATTGATCTCGCGCAATATAAACCCGCTCGAAATATTTTATTTCTTAATTCACACCGGAAAAGACAGTGAATGGAAGTATATAATACTTTTATTTCATTCCATAAAACCTTAATTTCATTTTGCATTAACCTCAATATGTATTTACACCGGAAAAGACAGTGAGTAAAACTATATCATGCCATAGATTTAAATAGGTGATCAGCTTGATTAACCTTGATAGATAAAAAAACTAACTACTCAATCATACTGCATCAAATATCATACTGCATCAAACATCATACTGCATCAAACATCATACGGCGCATAAAGATTAGCGTGTCTACTTGTAATATAAACGTTATATCTGGAAATTAACTATGTAAACTAAAGCCACGTCTGGTTATTTAAAATCCATATCCGGTTTCTCGGTAAACATGTTTAGGGCGGATATTATAGGCATAAAATAATTAAAATGATCTTGTATGGAGTTTATTCCCCTTGTAAACTTTGCCTATCACGCACACATCGACTACTGTCGTTAGGAATTTATGTAAACATGTTGCTGCATTCGACAAAGTATGCAAGTATATACATATCATCAAATTAATGTAAATCCTCATAATTCCAACATGTCCAACATATACAACATAATTCCAACATGTCCAACATATTGTAAGATTAAACAATTAAACAAATAAAGTCATGACAATCACGTGAAAAAATTAATTCTCCAAACGACGTGACTTGTAGCGTTTTATCCAATGAGAAAGCTTTAATACAGGTATGCTAAGGAAGTTGAAACTATATATACTCTGTTGCAAAAGAAAGTGGACACTGAGTTTTGTTTAGATTGAATTGTGTAAAGGTTTTTTAGAATTAAATTGACGAATTCCAAAATGAATATGCCATGTTTGGAATCAAAGTTTTTATCATTCCATTGCCAAAATCATTTTGTCATTTGTTTTACAATAGGTCGAGTCATTAAGGGACTGTCGCTTGATTAATTGATTGAATTGGGTTTTAAGGCGCACCAACACATGAAAGGTTATATGGCGCCTAACAGGCATGAACATGCCAGGCTCATCCTCCATGTACATCGAGATAAAATATGGAGAATGGGCCTAGAACCTTCTCACCCTGAACTGCAGAGTAGCTGCAAATTCTATCGTAGAAACTCCATTTACGCTGGAGCCACGTTTATTGTTTTTCTGCCACTGCTCTTTTGATGTGAGCGAGATGGCACCTGAAACAATGCAGGGATCATGATGAAGACCTTTAATGAACATGACAAAAAATGATAAAATGAACATGAATTTGGGGGGATTCTACCCCTCTGCCTACCCCTCCAAAGGGATCTGCAGTGACCCTATTCTTTGCCCCGTGACCAAACGGAGCCCCCGGGAACCACACGGGGCTTTGTCGCTTGATAAAGAGGATAGGGTGTAAAGTAACATTTACAAAGTGTCCAGTTTCTTTTGTAACTCAGAATATAGTTAAAAGTAAGAATGAGATCAATTAAACTGTAATATTCTATACATCGGTTACAATGATGCAATAATCTAGTCTTTGTCTGACAAACTGTATCATGCATACAGCTTACTTTCTGATAATGTCTGGACATAATCTGCCATTTTCTGCGTCCACTAGCGTTTAGCCAATTTTATTTTGTGAGTTGAGGTTGGAAATATCAACCGTTGCAAAATGTCATTTTTTAAATAAACGTACAACTTCGATTGATGACCAGTCATACTTTTTGACCGCAATTGTTTTTAAAGTAAGAAATGTAGGAATTCAATGACAGATGCTAATTCTCTTAAAAATGTGAGAACAAGTTTGACGTTTTAAATTGTATTTGCTCTGACTGTGATAATATGTACTGTATGTGTGACGAGCTTGTTTTCTATTCTGCATCAGTAAGTAATTGTAATACATTCTCTGTTTTAAAGTCAAACGCCCATGAATATTTACCTAATGAATCTCGTGATCTTTGTAATATTGAAAGTTTATTGACCATATCGACTGTTGATAAATCCTGATATAAAACGTCCGACTCAACGCAGTCAAGCGACGGTATTTCAATTAGTAATTCAGGTAATTATTTAAGATGGGTTACAAATAAAACAAAATATTACTAGTTTATATTTATTGGAATAAGCTGGCCATGGCTTCAACAATATATAGTGTAAAATAAAATGTGTAGTTAATCAAATTGGAACATTTCAGGTAAATCCAATGTTCATAGTCCAACCTAAGTTTAAAAGTGTAAACCCTGGGAACAGATGTTCACAAAGACAAGTCTTAAAATTAAAAACTTCTTGCATAGAAAATAACAAAGTTCTTAGAATACTGTACAGTGTAAACCCTGGGAACAGATGTTCACAAAGACAAGTCTTAAAATTAAAATCTTCTTGCATAGAAAATAACAAAGTTCTTAAAATATTTTAACTACACTATGCTGTGTCCGCGAAATACCGCCACATGCCTGCATGTATGCCACATGTCGCGTGGCACCGCCAAACATGGGGGAAGCGGAACACAGCTTAGATAATAAAAAACCTCCAAAGAGGTATGACAGACGTACTTCAACCAATGAAGCGATTATGTCTGCCACACGCCGCGTGGCACCGCCAAACATGGGGAAATCAAAAATCAACCAAAAAACCTCCAAAGAGGTATAACAGAGATACTTCAACCAATGAAGCGATTGTGTTATGGCATATACATAAACAAAATCAAAAAACTTTAAAAATCAACCAAAAAAACTCCAAAGAGATACAACAGATATACTTCAACCAATGAAGCGATTATGTCTGCCACACGCCGCGTGGCACCGCCAAACATGGGGAAATCAAAAAATCAACCAAAAAACCTCCAAAGAGGTATAACAGACATACTTAAACCAATGAAGCGATTGTGTCATGCCACACGCCGCGTGGCACCGCCAAACATGGGGGAAGCGGAACACAGCTTAGATAATAAAAACCTCCAAAGAGGTATGACAGACGTACTTCAACCAATGAAGCGATTGTGTTATGTCATATACATAAACAAAATCAAAAAACTTTAAAAATCAACCAAAAAAACTCCAAAGAGATACAACAGATATACTTCAACCAATGAAGCGATTGTGTCATGTCATGTACAAAAAGCTACGAAAAAACAAACAAAAACCTCCAAAGAGGTATAACAGACATACTTCAACCAATGAAGCGGTAGTGTCTGGTCATAATTTATAAATAATATATAAAAGTTACAAAACGGCTCAACAGCAGTTTGTTGCGATAAAATAGCTACGGAGAGCTAATATAACCCAAATAGGGTAAATATAAAAATTATCTATGCGATTGCCAAGCCACAGCCAAGCTTGAAGGTTGAATGTATAATTTCTTCAATTTAACTTATAAACATTGAATTCCGTGTCGTAAACCATTCACAAACAAGGCTTGCCTTGATAAGTGTACATCATCCCAATACAGCATTGTCTTAAAACAACAAACAAATGAACTTTTATAAGATTTCAATATTTAACATAAAAAACATCCACTTTTGCTTCGTTAGGATTAATTTAAAAGCGCCAAGTTAAAATAATGTGAGGGAAGGCTCCACTATGTATCATCCTTAATAGAAATACAAAGTACCAGGCAACAAAGCATCATCTACTTCCTTGTTCCTGAACAATGAAATGCCACTATATACACTCATTGGCAAGAAATTAAGCAGTTCAATATATATTTCCAAATTCAACACAAAATAAGTGTTATAGGCCTACTTTGACATTCACAATAGAAAACTAAATGTCCATAAACTCTTCGATCAAAAACGGTCGGAGCCCAAATGTATACAGTTCCGTGCGACATAGTCACTTTGGCTTTCATAGTACGAGTCTGGTCTGCAATTAACTTAGTTCATAAACCAGGTCTAAATGTTTGTTCATGGCTATCATTTATACTAGAAAATTGTAAACGGAGAGCTTAACATATGATACCATGCAACTACTGAAGGTCTCTATGGTACGTGTCCAATACCCAGTTATTCGACATAGGAACATTGTTGATTAGCCTTTCGACATCGTGATGGTGACACAAACTGAAGTGCAAGGTATGGCGTAAAATAACCTATAACACAGAGATCTAATTATAATTAAAACAGCATCAGCCACCACTCTGTATAAAAACAACAGCCACTGAATGAAAAGATCAGTGTACGCAAACCGAATAAATGTGTAAAGCTGACTGCTAGACGAACAATTTAGGACATTATACTGTTATAACAGCAGCAGACACAGCAGTAAGTAAAAAATATCTGTAATAAGCAAACAAACTGTGACATATATCTATCACAAATTGACAAAAGAACAATAGCATAGACCTGCAATCAACACGCCGCCAGTTGTCAATAATAAAGCACATGCAGTTGTATCAGAACCTTTTGTCAATATACTTTGAAATAAACACTAGGCCAGAGATATCTAAGGACTGACGACATGCTCATCGACATACATAAAATAACATAACGGGTAGTATATACCGTTTTCAGCCATTTTCAGACTCCTGGTGTAAAGTTAGTATATTCATTTACCAACATTCATGCATTTGCATACTCCAAGTGTAAAAAGTGTCAATTTATACCGGTTTGTTATAACTGCGACAACAAAAAGCGCACCACTTTACACACACTAAGAATATGGTCCACTTTAATTCATTCCTGTTAGGCGCCATATAACCTTTCATGTGTTGGTGCGCCTTAAAACCCAATTCAATTCAATTCACTTTAATTCTAGGCCAGTTGCCGACACCCACTGTAGAAAGTGCGTATTTCTCCAAAGTGAATTTTCTCACTATGATATTGATTAAAACTATAAAATATTTTATAACTCAACAACTCAAAAGCTATGAAATTGAGTTGCAATCGTTTAAATGCAGATTGTATGTCCACTGTTCCCAGTTATGCCACAGGATCAATGTTACTTGGTCAAAAGTGCTGGAGTGCCGTTAGAACCATTATCTTCAGATCCACTCTATCTTGCACTTCTTTTGTCACTCTCCCCCGAGCATACGGACTTTTCGATACCCTTTTTGGCGTGAAACTAGTGGCAAATGGTGTAATGATGCTACTCCAGTAAGACAGGATAGGTTTATATATTTGATAAGGTTTATATATAGTTATATTAAATTTTTTTTATTTTTTTTTTTTTTTTTATTTTTTTTTCTTTTTCTTTTTGTTATTTTTTTTTTTTTTCTTCCCCCCCTATGAATCCTTAATAATGTCGTGAGCTTCAATAAGTTTACCAAATTTAATATGCAATAACAGAACATTATATATATATATATATGTATAACAATTACATACCGATTATTATTTTTTTTCTTTTTAATGATTTTTTTTAGAATAATGTTAGGCTATGTCCCAGAAATCGACATCAACACTTTCGTTTGACACTATTGCAACACTATTGCAACATTCTGACGCAATAGCCTTGCGCTTTCAGTGCCACCCTATATAATGCCATACGTATGTTAGGCTATTCCAGACAAATGGAAATAAACACCTCAGGTTCTTACTCAAATATTATACCTACCTCTCGTACATTATTTAAACAAAAGTGTTACTATAATATTTTCCTAGGACTGAAGCTAAGTTATATCACCGCCTTGGCAAGGTCATCCACCATCCAGCATGTCCCGGCCGCTTTATCAATGATAAAACAAACACATTCAGTAATTTACAAATGCATATACAACGTTATTTTATTTACTTTTTATTCGAATAATTATATTAGTCATCTAAATGTTTATATAACGATAATACAACAAGACCAAAACATCCTGGATGAATGATGTCAAAGAAATTGATGTGCCCATACACACACACATTCAATAACACTTGATGCGTATTAACAATTGGTTTCGAGATAGCATTTAAATACCGTGATTTCCAATTGTAACACTGTACCGCTAACTTGGAAAGAATTATGTTAGGCTATGACCCAACGATTGACATCCACACTTTCCTTTAATACAATATTGTAATATTGGCACAATATTGACGACTTGTTGTCGACTTGTGTTCGATACAGAAATGACAAAATAATAAGCTGGAATCAACTTTCATTTTAAAGCAATAGCACATACAGTGTCGTACTTCTGTTAGGCTATGACAGAAGAATCGAAATAAACACTTTCGTTTCAAAACTGTTATTATACACTTAAATACCTGTCGGATATTATTTAAACATAATGTTACAAGTACTAATATATGTCTAAATAAGTTCACAGCCTTGGCAAACGTCATCTCCCATCCTGCACGATTCCAAATTCCAATCAATAACCAGAGTTGTCGTTCCTTTTGCATATTCGGCCGTTGCGAACATAAGCAGGGTAAACCGACATGTAACAAGCATTCAACACTAATATTTGATGTGTATTATCAACAAGATATATATGTATTTTGGGGTTTCTGCGGTAATTTTTTTTTTACCTCAAATTACAGCAGAAACCCAAAATACATAGATAATGCTTGATTTTTAAAACTTTTTTAAAATAGGGGTAGTGAAGATTGCAAGTTTAATTTTTTTTATAGTTATCAAAATTACACTTTAAAAATATAAAATGTTTTTTTAATACAAAACAAATTTGTTGATTTGTTATCAAAATTACACCAAAATCAACGAATATAATAAAATATGATTTTTTTACTAGAAAATCAAATTTCTATATGTCTCAGTCTAATACATTCAACAATGTATGGCTTTACTACTTTCCAGTATCTATGTTTTAATCTAACTATATGAGCACCACAACCAACACAAATTTGATATTTTGCACTTGTACCTTTTTCACATTTTAGACACGGTAAAACTTTACTTTGCTTTAATCTGAATTTATGTAAACTGCAGTAGTTTGAATCTTTTGTTGGTTTATTTTTACAAGGTTCGTGATCTCCAACTTTGAGAAATTGGCAAATGTTTTTAATTTTCTCAGTGTTTTCCATTTTCTTTTTCTTGTTATAATAAATATTTTTTTATATTAAGAAAAGAAAAATAATATGATATATATTACACAAATGAGTACCGAAGACGTTCACTACATTTTACAATTACACCGGGAAGGAGTAATTAATAATGATCAGCTTAGAAAGGGGCTAGATGCTCTTAAAGAAGTTTCAAAGGAAACTCCAAAAGAGGTTAAATCTCAAACATTAGAAAATTTACTCAAGAGACGACGTGCTAAAAAACAACGTAAACGAGAAAAGCAGAAATATGATAAATTACAAGAAAATATTATAAATGAACAAAAGCAGAAATATGCCAAATTACAAGAAAATGTTATAAATGAACTAAAACAAGTTTTTCAAGATAAAAATTAAAACTGGTTGACAATCCAATATGTGGCTATTTCAAAGCATACGAGATATCTGCCGAGAAATACAAAGACCCTCAAAAACTATTTCGTGATAAGAAATCCATTATCGCAAAACAAATAAGCAAAGAGATAAAGATGAATGGATTAAAGTTTCAATTAGGTCTCACTGTAAATTTATTCAAAGATGATGGTGCTACCAAAAAATACACCACAGCAGTATTACACAGCGAACAAAATGCAATTTTAACCTCTGAAAAAATAAATGAGTTTTACGATAAATCATCTGCAAATATACAAGAGAGCCTTGAAAGATTTACAAACACAGCATCAGATTGGAGATTGATCACTGTGTTAAGCTTTACTTAAATATTGCAAAGTACGAGCCGTTAAAAGGTTCTTCATATATTCCTCTACCTAAAGCATTAGCTGACAAGAAAGCAATAGTCAATGTAAAGAATGAAGATAATAAGTGCTTGGAAGTGGCATTGGCGTCTGCTTTGTGGCCTGATAAAAATAATCCAAATAAGATATCTAGTTATAAAAAGCACATGGGTAAGTTGAATATGGATGGTATTGACTTTCCCACTCCAATTTCTCAAATTTCCAAAGCAGAAAAACAAAACAACCTCGCTATCAACGTTCGCGGATATATCACAACAGGAAAAAATAAAAAGGTAACTGTTGTGACATATAGAATATCAGAACAACCAAAAGATATTGAGCGAATTAATCTGCTCTTAATATCTGAAGACACTGAGGTTGAAACAGAATCAGAGAATGAAGATGATCCAAATAATTAAGAAGGAATCATAGATGACAACTATGACCCTGATGAACCAACAAAAATAACAAAATATCACTATTGCTGGATTAAAAATCTGAATAGACTACTTTATGACCAAAACTAACACCATGGCCAAACTTACTTCTGCGATCGTTGCTTTCACGGCTATTCTGGGAAAGGATTTCTTGCCAAACACAAAGAAGACTGTGAGGGTATCAACACAAATTCTTGCAGAATAGAAATGCCGCAAGAAGGTAAAAATCACATAAAATTTAAAAATCATCAAAATCAGATGCCTGTGCCTTATGCAATATATGCTGATTTTGAGAGTATAATTAAACCACATTCAATCAAATTTGGAAAGAAATCAGAAATTCAAAATGTACACGAAGCTTGTGGATTTGGTATCCAAGTTGTCAGATATGACAACAAAGCTAATGATTATGTTGGTTACAGAGGTGATGATGCTGTTGAAGTGTTTGTAAATTGCCTAGAATGTGAGGTGAGCAACATTAATAATATATTTGCTCACCCAAAACCATTAATAATGACTCAACAAAATGAAGCAGATTATGAAAAAGCTACACAATGATGGATATGCGAGAATGAAATAGGCAGAAAATCTGGTAAAAACTGTAAAGTAAGAGACCACTGCCATTTTACTGGAGAATACAGAGGTGCAGAACATAAAAACTGCAACTTAAAACTAAAAATAAAACCTGGCAAAACTTCAATTCCTGTCATATTTCACAACCTCAAAGGATATGATAGTCATTTGATTATGCAAACAATACATAAAATGAAAGGTAATATAACATGCATTCCAAATAATGCTGAAAAATACATATAATTTAGTGTCGGCCAGCTTAAATTTTTAGACAGTTTCCAATTTATGGCTTCTTCTTTAGAAAAACTTGTTGATGCAACTGACAAATCTGATTTCAAAATTACCAAAAATCAGTTTGGATAACAAAAGGTGTTTATCCTTATGAATATTTTGAAGCATTTTACAGTAAACTTGTAGACAAGGGTATTACCCAAAAAGATTATGACCACGCGCAGAAAGTATGGAAAGAGTTTAACTGTGAAACTCTTGGAGACTGTCATGATTTATATCTAAAAACTGATGTAATTCTGTTAGCAGATGTATTTCAAACTTTCAGAAAAACATGCATGAATGCATATAAACTCGATCCCTTGCATTACTACACAGCATCTGGATTATCTTGGGATGCTTTACTTAAACATTCAAAAATAGAAATAGAACTTTTGACAGACATTGACATGCACTTGTTTGTAGAAAAAGGAATGCGAGGTGGCATAAGTATGGTATCAAAAAGATATGCCAAAGCAAACAATCCATATGTAGCTGATTATAACCCTGTCAAGGAAAACAGCTACTTAATGTATCTGGATGCTAATAATCTTTATGGGTGGGCAATGAATCAGCCACTTCCATATTCTGGCTTTAAGTGGAGGGAATCAGAAACCTTGCCAGAGCCAAAAGAAGGAAAAGGATATTTTGTAGAAGCTGATTTGGAATATCCTAAAGAACTTCATGAAGCTCACAATGACTATTCACTTGCCGCTGAAAGATTAAAAGTAAAAAAAGAATGGTTTTCTAAATACCAGACATATCTGTTGGAAAATAATAGCATGATAAATACAGAACAACTAGTCCCAAATCTTATGGACAAAGAAAAATATGTGATACATCACAAAACCCTGGAACTGTATTTATCTTTGGGTATGAAACTAAAGAAAGTACACAGAGTATTAGAATTTGATGAAAACCCATGGATGGAATCATACATAAACCTAAACACAGAACTTAGGAAAAAAGCTAAATCACAATTTGAAAAAGATTTTTATAAACTTATGAACAACTCTGTGTTTGGCAAGACAATGGAAAATCTACGCAAGCGGACTGATATAAAACTAGTTAGAACTGACGGCTCCGAAAATGAAAATATAAGAAAAATACTAGCCAAACCCAACTTTAACAGGCGTATAAAATGTTCAGATGAATTGTCAGCAATACATGTAAACAAAACGAAATTAACATTAAACAAACCCATCTATGTTGGAATGTCAGTATTGGATTTATCAAAGTACATGATGTATGACTGGTACTATAATACTCTAAAGAAAAGGTACGAAGATAAATGTACTTTATTATACACAGACACTGACAGCTTGCTGGTAGAAATCAAAACAGAAGATGTGTACAAAGACATGGCTGAAATGAAAGATGAGTATGACTTGATTGATTATCCGCAAAACCATCCACTGCACGATAATACAAATAAAAAAGTAATAGGCAAGATGAAAGATGAATGTGCTGGTGTTGCTATAGCTGAGTATGTTGGATTAAGACCCAAACTATATTCTATTTTGAGAGCGGATGAACAACACATTAAAAAAGCAAAGGGTGTAAAAAAATATGTAATCGAAAAAAATATCAACATTGAAAACTACAAGGATGCATTGTTTAACAAGAAAAAATACACCCATGATATGAATTTGATACGCACGCTGAAACATCAAATATACGGCATAACAATAAACAAAGTAACACTGTCACCATTTTACACTAAAAAATACATTCGAGAAGATGGAATTACAACTGATGCATATGGATTTTATAAAAACTTATAAATTTGGGTATCAGCAGGAACAATAAGTAGTTCTTCTTTGACAAATCCTCTCTGTGGCGCTGGTGCTTTCAAATAATATACTCTTATACCTTGCGTCACCATGTAACTTTTAATCTTGTGAATATCTACACTCCACATTGGATCAGTTGCTCTGCGTCTTCCACCTTCTTGTTCCCCGGGTTGATATAAATATCTTACACTACCATTCATACATATATGATTATCTTTTAATGTTTTTGTTTCTACTGGAGGGGGCTTTTTTGTTTCCACATTTATTGCTTTAACAATTTTTCAGCCATGATTGTCATACAGAATTGCTACAAGCAATGCTACAATCAATGCTACAAGCAAAATAAGTCCCATATAGCCCCAAAATACACACAGACGATGTTAAACAATTACAGAACATGTCAAAATATATACAGACTATACTCAAACGATACCCAGACGTTGTCAAAATATATACAGACGATGCTAAACAATCTTCAACTACACACAGAAGATTCCAAACAGTCATCAACTGCATAAAAAAGATTCCAAACAGTCTTTAACTGCATACAGACGATACCAAAATTGGTTGTGTTTTAATATTATTTTAAAATTGTATTAAAATAGATGATGTTTTGAAAGACGAACAAGAAGAAGAAAAGAAACAAACATATTCCATGCAAGAGATAGGAAAAATGGTAGATGGTTTTAAAAATTGTGCATACATATATATGGGTATAATGACAGCTATATCAGTTTTGGGGATAACATGGAACAATGTAAAGACACCTAAACTACAGGCAACAGCTCTAGCAGAGACGCCTAGGCCAAGTTTGTTTAAGAAAGCAGACCCATTTGATTATTTTTAAACCCAATGTTCCAGTTTTGTTACCTTTAGAAATAGCAGCAATAGTATGTGGAGCTACAGGTGTTTGTATAAATTTTATCAGACGCAAGCTTAATGCAAATGCTCAAAAATATTTTGAAATAAAAACTTTGGCAGAGTCTGTTAAATAGTATAAAGCAGTTAATATCAAAAGCGTTGAGTGATGTACAGATATCAGAACAAGAGTTCAAGATGGTTTTGGATGAACTGGAGAGATACTATAATTTGAAACAGGATATCAAACAAAGGAAACTTGAAATTAGTGAAGTTCAAAAAAAAGAACTAGTGGAGCAGGGAAGAAAGGAAGCAATGGCAACCTTACAAAAAAGTCTAAAAAGTGTGTGATTTATTGTTTTAGTAGTGTGTTTGAGTATGATCCACCGGATGGTGATTTATTATCTATGTATTTTGGGTCGTTCTGCTGTGATTTGAGGTAAAAAAAAAAATTACCGCAGAAACCCCAAAATACATATATATACAAGTAGTTTGGAGATAACAATTAAATGTCGATTTTTAGAACACAAAAACAGATCGATACTGACAAATTGGCGCTCACTGCAAAGAGATGTACGCGTTAGAATTACACTCTCATAATAACCTCTGATTTCCACCCCCTGAAATAATTAGTATTTGTTCCCTAGTAGAACAAATCCCATTATTCTGAAAGCAGATGTGCCAGTAGAAATTATACACAATGCGAGAATTTAGAATTATATTCTTGTGAAGATACGATTAATTAATGTGAGTCTAGGAAATCGCCGGTTGTTTTAACGTCTGCAGATAATAATTCTGACATTATAGATGATACATTGCAATTGTCAAATAATGTACAGTGTGTAAGTGTATTAAATAATGAATATTTGAAAAAATAATGTTGTACAAAATCCTATTAATTTTAAAAACAAAGGTTGACATGTTGTAGGATTAAATATACAGCATATTTTACCAAAGCTAGATGAACTGAAATGTATGTAACAGTCTAAATCAATTGATATATTAGGTTTGTATGAAACGTTTTTAAATGATACTATCAACATCAAAGACTTACATATTGATGGATATAATACTGAGAGAATGGATCGTACAAATGGTAAGAAGGGTGGTTGTTTACTGATATGCATTGCCAATAATATTTGTTATTCACGTATAACTGACATTGAAACTACTCATATTGAATCATTGTGGATTCAAATCAATAGTGCTAATAACAAATCATTTTTGCTAAATTTTGTCTACAGGCCACCTGATTCGCCACAATCTTGGATAGATAATTACGAAACACAATTAGCCATGGTAGATTATTTCAAATTAGAAACAAATGTAATTGGTGATTTCAATATCGAATATTTTCCAGGCGAAGGTTTCAAAAATACGAAATGGAATGCTGTTGTTCTTGATTATGGGTTTTCGCAAGTTATTAAATCACCAACAAGAGTAACAAAGAATTCATCAACTATAATAGGCCACATTTATAGTACAAATCCAAAAAACTTAAGCGAAATTAATGTACCTTCGTATTGTGTTAGTGATCATTTCCTGTTACATTCACAAGAAATATTAAGAATGGACTAATTAAAGAAAATACCCATAAACGTATGACCTATAGATGTTATAATAATTTTGATGAAACTAGTTTTTGTCTTGATTTACAAAATAGCTGTCTTGAAGTTTCCGAAATGTTTGCTGATCCAAACGATTCATTAAATTTCTTGTATAAACAAATTAATGCTGTTTTAGCTGATTAAAACAAAACGAATAAAAACTAACACTCCTCCAGGATGGTACACTGATGAAATTCACAGGGCAAGGGCGATCAGAGATTTAAATCATAAATTAAAAAGTGGGATCAATATAAAATGTGGAGAAATAAAACATCATTAATTAAAAAAGAAAAGAAAATATTTTTCAACAAAGCTGTTCTTAAAAATAAAAACTCAACATATATTGGAAAAACCTCAGATTTTAATCGATGGCGAAGTGATTGAAGCACTCCCAAATATTATAAATGCCTTTAATGAGCATTTCGTTAACGTTTCTAAAAATTTAAACAACATTAAATACAAACCAGAAAACTTTGATAAGTTAAGGAAATTTTTAGATGGAAAGTTAAAGTTTTCAGTATATAATTTTGATCTTATCACACCTTTTGAAGTAAAAACAATAATTGATAAATTAGACGAAAAATAAATCTACGGGATTAGATGGAATAGGTCCTAGAATAATAAATATATGCAGAGATGTGTTAACTGTACCAATAGCTTCTTTGATAAATAAATGTTTGAGTCTCGGAGTTTTTCCGGATAAACTTAAGGAAGCATTTGTTTTCCATCTTCCAAAGAATGGTAACATAGATGATGTAAATAATTACAGACCTATCTCAATACTTCCGACAATATCAAAAATATTTGAAAGATTTATTGCTAATCAAATTCTTACCTATTTCAAGAAGACATCCATTCTATATGCCCGCCAATCAGGTTTTCGTAAAAAACACTCTCGTCAAACGGCACTTATACACATTGTTGATACATGGCTGAAAGAAATAGACTTAGGAAATCTTGTAGGAACACTCTTTTTAGATATAAGTAAAGCCTTTGATTTGATCGATCATGAAATCCTCTTGTTTAAATTAAGACTGTATCATTTTTCAGAAGCATCCATTAAATTATGTCAGTCTTATCTTTCAAACAGAAGCCAAGTAGTTAAGGTCGGTGACACAATCTCGAATGTTCTTCCTGTGATTTCTGGGGTACCGCAAGGTTCTATCTTAGGACCGCTACTCTTTCTGTTATATGTTATATGTCAATGACATACCTTTTTACTCCAGATAGAGAGGTCGTTGGTAAGGCCCTCGTCATTGCCATGTTATGTATCCTTGAGAAAAGTTCTTAGTTGACATTTCTTAGAACTGGTTTTACACAAGAAGCCATCGAGAGGGATTAATCTAAAATGAAATGAATTGTTTTGCAATCGATGTAAAATAAATAATTTTACACTATTGAACGTTTTATAGAATCTCTCAAATTCTGGTAAAATTCCCGAAGTGGGGGGTCGATTTAAACTAACCAATCTTCCCCATGACTTGGTTGTGAATACGGGTAGCATATCGTATCGAAGGAATCAGAATTCTTTTATACTATACTTAATAATATATAGATTAAAGAACTCAACACAGCTAATATTAATGATAATATCGCTTCTTTTCTCGATTTACGTTTCTCGATTGGAAACTGAGAAAAAATAAGCAAAGTATATGACAAGAGAGAATGAATGAATGAATGGTGTCTTACGGCACGTCGACACATAAATAGGTCATATTGTGCGCAAAAACTCATGAAAGATGAAGATATGACCGTTAACGGTGCAGAGCAGGGTAAATATTCTAGTAACTGCTCACCTTGTAAAAAATATGAATGAGTATAACGTGCACCGGGATAGAACAACTTCTTCTCGACGAATGGGTCTACTAGAAGGACGCCATTCTCCGAGTAACGGTTAAATTGAATGGTGCTTATTGTTCACTGACAAATCCGAAACGGCTTGCCAAGAGTTACGAATATATGTGTTAATACAACTTTTAAAATCAGTATAAGGTCGTTTAAAGAGCAACACCTCTCATGCCTCCAAGCCTTTTTCATTAGACGTAAACCAGGCGGTTCGTGTATCGTCGACTATCATCCAAGCACATTATAGAACCATAGGAATCCTTTAGTTAGTAAGCTAGGTTAACGTATTCCTATGTATCCGTCCACTCTCTCTGGGTCGAGTCTAAATAACCGTTACTGTGTTAATGAGCCGTTGAACAACATTCTACTAAATTCATTTGATCTGTTTTCTGCTTTGAATTAATGGGACGCAAGACAATCGTTATGCTATTACAACTCGGGCGTCCCTTATGTCTTCTTGTATATTTGCTAACCAAGCTAAATACTACTAACAATTTAAATGGTTTAAAGAAAATCGTGTTTGCATGTTACTATAAGTTTATGTTGATTATATAGTAACAATAAATACATTTACAACTTTGTGAGAATTGAAATTTTTCTTTTTATTAATTGTACATGTTCTGTTGAAGGTTTTAATGTGTTTAATTTACATTATAATATTATTTAATATATAATTTGTTTTTAAAGAAAAAAAGGAAAAAAACATGCAAATGTCATACCTTTGTTTTTATATTTTGCGTTTTCAAAATGTAATTGCTTAATGATTGTTCTAAATTTGCTAAAACAACATGCACTTTTGTATCAATTAAGATTTCATAAAGAAATTGAGGTAGTCATTGCATTTTCTTAACATTATTTCATTATTAATATAGCTGCATTGTTAATTTATTGTATAAATGTATCTGTGTCCTCATTTAGCACATTGTATTATTTGAGTAAAAAATGACCAAAAGTGTTTGTTTTTTTAATCTTGTAGAACTGTAAAATCTTGCAGAATATAAAATTTATAGAACAGTTAAAAGCATTTGCTTGATTTGGGAAATATGTGTTATTGGGGAGACAGGTAACTCGATATAACTCACCAATTATATTGGTGATTTTTTCTTGTGACATATGTTTCATATAAAACAATCAAGTACTGTTAATATTTAAAGCTAAACATATACTGAATCGCATGGAAGAGGAAGGAAAAAGCCTACCCCACCTCCCCCAGACTCTCACACCCCATCAATTGTAAACTGCGTACACGTAGCTACGCCACTGTTAGACATATACCCCATGAATCTGCTTTGATACATAGTATCAGGTTTCGCATATAATGGTTTATAGCGTATAATTTCTGATATTTTAAAGAAGATTTGAAAAGACACTTTTCCCTGATGTTTAACCTAATATACCGTGATAAAACGATGACGGAAGTAACAACAATATGTGATTTCGTGTCCCTTTGGTTACCATTTCAATATGTATAAGTCGATATGATATCATCTTGGCTTATCTTCTTTACGTTTCCCACTTCACCTGCACGACGATTAAACGATGTTCAGTGACATTACGATTATTGTTTTCTCGTTGAAGGGTTTATGTTATGCTCATTTCCATCTAGTTGAGGAAATAACCAGAAAATAATTAAGATTGGGATACAAGTATGATATTTTGCACAGTGCTTGCAAATATTATATTTAAATGAAAAATAACCCGAGCCAATTCAATTTCGATAATTTTCAAGATGGCCGCCAAATATCCAAGATGGCGGCCAAAATACTGTAAATATAAGATACAGATGTATATTAAGCTAATAGTTTGTATCATTCACCATATTTTAAATTCGATTGTAAAACCAACAATCATTTTTGCAAATATTTCGGCATGATTATGCATTTATTCAAAATAAAGATATGAGTATACCCCACACACAACAAATTATATGTTCAGTCTATGCTTTATATTATGTAGTGGTTATCAGATGTTCGGGATTTCATATAATTGCGGTTATATACGTATTCAAATATACATAATGATATCCGAGCGTACTTATTAACGGAACATACTTATTTACTCTTTGTGCCAGTTAAATCATTATCCCACCCACAAAAATCCCATAGAAATACGAAAATACTACCAATATTGAAATAGTTTATACTTTTTATTTTGTATCATCTTATTCTTAAGTTTGGACTATATTCAAGTCCAAACTATATTCAAGTTGATACTATATTCAAGCTGCCTTTTTTCTACTGACTGTGCCAAGGCGGTACACATATTATCAACCCTGTTATGTTTGTAGTGTCGCATGCTTTGCTTCTATTTTCTATTATAATTATTGTCCACGTTGCCGAAATGCTTGACATATATCAGAATCGCGGCGCAGAGTTGTCCAATACGGTTCCAGTGGTCATCATCATATGTCAAGACTCATTAAGACGGATAAAGTATCATCTGATCTTTAGTATTATTCACCTATCAATATTTTACTCTACTTGGGGTGGGGGCGGCGGGTACCTTCCCCGGGGATTAGACAGAACTAAATTCCCCATTTGTAGAGAATCCTACACCAACATGGAGAGTTTGACACTAACCTCTACACTGGGGAATTATACATAAATCTGGCTTCTAGTAGTGATGGGAATTAAAATGCCCGCCCCACCACCTCCCACTTCCCCGCCCAAGGACCACCACATAGATGCATATCTGACTGAGACCATTCACATAATACTTGACAACCACATCAATATGCATGCTGTTAAAATGTAGCTTGTTGATGGACTTGCGTAGTTACAAGAGTTGCTTTGTATCATGGCTTCATTTACCACCCGCGTACTGCTTGATTTATCATACATAACACATGTAAATTCTCCCAAAGCATCATAATCTGATTCATCAATACTGCTAGGCATATTGCTAAGGTTTACAACATTTACTGTTGCAGTTTCAAGTATATGTTCCAAGTTTGCCATGCATACATTCCCTTTCCCGTGGAAGGTTGCAACGGTTTTGCAACATGTGAAGAAAATGCTCCGGCCTTTTGACATAAATGGAGCACGATGTAATGTATTTATAGCCATTTTAAATCCTTCCCTCCTCCATGGACAGTCCAAATCTGGTCTATGCCGATGTTTTTAGGGCGCCTTGATGACAACCACGTCAGTATGAGAGCCTAATTTTGCGATTAGCAAAAACAGTTCAGTTTTATTTCCAGATAATCGTAAAATTTTTTGACAGTTTTGACAGTTACCCGGTACTTTGCTTGAATCTGAAATATTTGTCCTAATACCTGAACTTCTGGTATTTTTTTCAAACTATCACTCAACTATCTGTCAATTGCGACCTATATCTTGTTTTATTTCGACAGTACGATTCAAACGTTATGCTGGAAAACACGTTGTTGTTTTTCTTGCTTGAAATATATAATTATGCAGTTGAATCAGTCTCAGAATCCTTTGTGAGACATGCAAAGAAGTTATGTTATTGTCTTGAATCAACATGCAAAGAAGTTATGTGTGCCTTGAACCAAACGCCCTTATTGATGCGACTCGTTTGTCTACCACCGTTTTCTTACCAATATTGAAATGCTGCTAGAATCATGAAGAAATGGATCTTCTTCCAATTTCTTGAATATCCTCTATATTTTTATTTGGATGAGGTAATTTCACTTGCACCCTAGTGAATCTCAAAGTGTTCTACAAGGCTACAGATGTTTGTTACTGAAACCATCCATCTTCTTAAAGCAGATAGATTATCGGTCAATCATATTTCCCAACCATCTCCCTTTACTTGCATTTTGTTTTGCTCATGAAGCTCGGAAATGCTCGGAAATGTATGCTTTATGAATTTAGCTGTACTCATGGGATACTTGCCGATCAAGCAAACACATTGGAAACCGTTCTAGCATGACCAAGGGCAAACACGTAGAGGATGAGTTCTGAAGTACACGTTTTGTCTAGCTGAATATTTTTCTCTTTACAAGTGCACTAAGTCCACAAGAAGTACTTTAAAATGCAGGACCTGATTCCATGACCGAAATTGTGGACATTCTTTAAATAATGTAAAACTATTTTCGTCGCCACCTCAATGTATGGTTGACATATTACACATTTTCCTTAAGCTGGTAAAAGGCACATTCAGTTATCTGGTTCTTTAAAAATTGTTTTTGAAACATTTGATATAAACTATTCGGGTTAATTCAATAAGAGTTTCAGAGGGGACAGTTATCCGGCCATTGTATTTCAGTACATTCCATATGGTACCTTTACAAATGCCATTTCAATGTGCAACCCTTCCACTATAACAACAATTACCGCAGAATATTTTGCCAATGCAAATATCGGAAGATCTGCTCTTATTACCGTCGTTCGTACAGGATTAAGTAACTCTACCACATCCTTGACCATATCCATAGAATGTTTGACTGTTGTGGCAACAGGATTTAGGTTGCTCTTGAAATAATGGCAATAACGCTGTGATATAGTGGCTTAAAATGGTGAAGACAGCCTAGTAGTGGTTGAAAGGCATGCCTGACACCGGCTTTGAAACAGTCTTATCGTGTTTCGACTTAATATGTGTTTTACGATTTCACATTCTAAAGTTGGCAGTGGTGGGGGCGGGTGTGTTTGTGTGTGTTTTCAGCTAAAGATGGTACGGCCATTGCATACTGAATTAAAGCCAGTTCCCACATCAATCGTACTTATACCCCCAAATATTGTTTTTAACAGACGTAAACAAATAAAGTCAGACTCATACTATATAATTTAATTACATTCCCTAACGTGAACAATCTGATTCGTGTTCAATATATTCTTTAAAGGAACTAACCCGCCAAATAACGGTAACATTACAATACAAAACCGGTTATCGAAACTCCAGGTGTTCATGCTATATTATAAGGTATATGTACCGATTAAAAGTATACGTTTATTCAAGGATTCTTAAAATACCCGTAACT
>JAWPHD010018271.1:0-40648 GCA_037043455.1 Cyrtodaria siliqua | reverse complement strand
TCTAGTTATAATTTGTAAATTGTATTATATACCTAGAAGTTTGAACGAAACGTTCTGATTCCATCTTACAATTTTGCATGTCATCACACTTTGTTTCCCACTAGACGGCTTTGAAGAAGACACATATTTATTGTTTTCATAACATTACATTTATTGAAAAACAACGATTAATTTTCTATATATATCTTTGATACGTTACCGTTTTGTAACCATGCATTATATCCATATCTACTAGAACGCAAAAAATGAAACAATTATGGTGTCAAATAAAACTAGGATTTCAAAATTAAAATTCTTAGACATGAAAATGTCAACACTTGCCCAGCCAAAATCCTTAACTAAAAGCAAACGGTGCACGTACGAATGTTAAACATTTCCCGAAATAAAGAGTTCTTTAGCCAGAAAATGGTATAAGAAAGTATTTAGATGTAGGTAAACTATCAAATAATTAGTGATCTTAAGACTAAATATAGATATAAAAATCGAACAGGAAAAGTAGCATTCAAGGACGAAAGTACACCACAAAGCACACACAGAAACAAAGAACAACTATATACAAGAAATCCGTGGATTCACATGTCTCGCCTAACGGGGGCTGGACTTAAATATAACAAGGTCAATGATGCTTAAATGAAAGTTTGTAAACATTTTAATAACTAATAACAATCGAGTTTGCCGTTTGCTGAGATGACAATTAAGTGCATTTGTTTAAAAACAGAGGGCCTGTGGATGCTCTACTGGCTAAAACGGCTCTTATATCAAGGGTTGGCGACATAAAATTCCCATCAGTAGTTTTTTTAAAACATTGCAAAAACAACAGGGATAAGATGGCCTTAGATCGCTCACCTGGTAATCATGGGCAATAAGTCTGCTGTGTCTAGTCTGGCATGGGCATTTTTTAATTTGTTCCACTTTCTTCTATGAATGAAATTTCTTAAAATGGGTGGGTGGGGTGGGGGGGGGGGGGGGGGGGGGACATTCTAAACAAATATGGTAAAGATCAGATAAAAATGAAGTAACTACAGATTTAACAAATGAAAATAAAATAATAGCATTTTGTCAACAAATCAAGGGCCATAACCTGTCGTTACTAACTAGATCTAGCTGATTTTCGAACTTGTCCAAAATTGCATTGATATACCATGCTTTGCACAACTAGACATCATACTGAGGCTTCCTGCCAAATTTTGTAGAAATCCAACAAGGCGTTTAGGAGGAGTAGCGCCGACAAGAAATTAAAAAAAAAATGTCATGGGGCCGTAACTCCATCAAAAATCAACGAACCAGAAAAAAATGCAATAGGCACAGCAATGCTTCCTGCAAAACACACACAAAAAAAAAATGAAATAAGAAAATTAAAAAAAAAAAAATAAAAAAAATAATAGAATTAAAAAAAAATATATATTAAATTTTTTTTTTTTTTAAAAAAATATATAAAAAAAATAATAATTAAAACAAAAAAATAATGACATAGGAAATTAAAAAAATATATATCTATTAAAAAAAAAAATATATAAAAAAGTAAATACATACTAATAATAATAAAAAAAAAGGCAAAACATCTAGTAAAGATCAGATGAAAAATGAAAGCCCTATCTTATTAACGAGGCAAAATATAGCATTTTTAACTAAATCAAGGGTCATAACTCTGCTGCTATTGGTCCCATCTGGCTGGTTTTCGAACGTGTGCGATCTTTCATTGATATTAACAATCTGGTAAAGTTTGGTAAAGATCGGATGAAAGATGAAGGCCTTTGGCAAGTAGATATAAAAATCATCAGCTCCAAAAAGTAGGTCAAGGTCATAGATGAAATCCAGGCATCCAAAAAAAGATGCACTAACAAAAGCACAACTATGTTAAAATAGAATATGTTTTCTTCCAAAGATTAAGCTATAAATTAGGCTTAAAACATCTAGTGCATAATTCTAGTTCATGAGAAAGTGATGTAAATGTAACAATTAAAATTATCTGCCCTTTGCTTGGATGGTGAAGGTCACATCCACATTTGCTTTGTCACGTCGCAATGTACCACTCAAGATACAACTATAAGCAAAGTTTGAATGGTCTAGTGTATACAGTTTGTGAAAAATTGACCTAAACGCAAAAGTTGAACCTAAAAATTAGTAAGTTATCTGTCCTTTGCTTGGAGAGTCAAGGTCACTTCAACATTTGCTTTGTAACCTTGCGATGTATACCACCCATGATGCAACTATAAGCAAAGTTTGAAAGGTCTAGTGCATACAGTTTGTGGGAAAATGACCTGAACGCAAAACTTGAATGTTGATGCAGCCGCCGCCGGAAAAGCAACATCTATTTCTCTTTTTTCTTCGAAAAGGCGAGACAAAAAGTGCACTTACTTTTCTACACAGATGCATGCTAATGCAAATACAAAGTCAACCCTTAAACAATTTATAATCATTGTATCACACACAAAGAGTTGCTAGTCGGGACATGTTATCTCTGTAAAGAGGCACTAAAGAGAATAAATAAAAGTCGCTTTATTGTAATTGTTTGTGAAGTAGATGTTAAGTGGATTTTAAGTTGTTCGTGTCTCACTAATTCCTATTGTTTTGAAGTGGCTGTAAATTATTAGTTACACTATGGTAACTATGGTTGGGTAATTTTGATTTTGCAACAGTTTCAGTTTCAGGTTCAGTTTCAGTTTTCTTTTTCTTTTTCTCATTTTTCCTGTTTGTGAAGTGGCAGTAAAGTGTTCAAGTGCTTGCACGAACCCACCATTGTCTCATATACCGTTTTAAGTGGCCTCTACAGGTTATTTTAATTTTGAAACAATTGTAGATCATGTCATTTTCTATATCATTAATTACTAGCAAATATTTATAAACAAAAAAGGAAGTAAAAATTGGGACAAAAATACCGTAATTATATGCTTATTCTTGCATATCCACGTTTTATACGAGTCCTGGAAAATCTGATATTACACGTAGGGTCAGATAAATGTCATGCACATCAACAATAGGGCCTAATGTAATATCAGATCAATAAAAAAAGCGACTTCATGTCATTGTGTAAGTATAAATTCTTGCTTATGATATAATTTTCATAAACCTGAAGGTCTGAGCCTAAACCGTGCTATAAATGCCGGTATATTTCAGCCGTGCAATAAATGACAGATTAGGCAGTATTACCATGCGATGTACCACTCAAGATACAACTATAAGCATAGTTTTAAAGGTCTAGTGCATACAGTTTGTGAAAAAGTGACCTAAACGCAAAAATGTAACCTAAAAATTATTAAGTTATCTGCCCTTTGCTTGGAGGGTCAAGGTCACTTCCACATTTGCTTTGTCACGTTGCCATGTACCACCTAAGATACATTTATAAGCAAAGTTTGAAAGGTCTAGTGCATAAAGTTTGTGAAAAAGTGACCGAAACGCAAAAGTTGAACCTAAAACTTAGTAAGTTATCTGCCCTTTGCTTGGAGGGTCAAGGTCACTTCCACAATTGCTTCATCACGTTGCGATGTACCACCCATGATACAACTATAAGCAAAGTTTGAAAGGTCTAGTGCATACAGTTTGTGAGAAAATGACCTAAACGCAAAACTTGAATGTTGACGCCGCCGCCGCCGCCGCCGCCGCCGCCGCCGCCGCCGCCGCCGGAAAAGCAACACCTATTTCTCTTTTTTTCTTCGAAAAGGCGAGACAATAAAAATGAATAAAGGGCAAAATAAGACATCACAAACACACAAGGGTCGACAATAGGGCTACCGCCAGTGAATATTCTCCATTGTGAGCCCTTTTCACTAAATGTGCACAGAAAGACTGAGCATGCGCGAAGATGTTCAATAAAAACACGCAAATATGTTATGTTACCAGACGTTAGAGAACGGCATTCTTTAAAGGAATAAATAAATTATGCATTTAAACAAATTACAGAAACTAAATACTAGTAATATGTACGCAGACATAACTAAATTCTGCATTTAAACAAATTACAGAAACTAAATACTAGTAATATGTAAGCAGACATAACTAAATCCTGTATTAAAACAAATCGCCAACACATGTATGGTATTCTTAATTAGTAACAGTAATGTACAACCATAATTCATAATTACAATTCCACTTTTAGTCTCATGTCATCCCTGCAGGTGTTTGGTTATCTCTAATACAAACACCCTTTCTTCGAATGGTTTCAGCCTACACGTATGTACATTATCATTGATCTTGAGTAACACTGATCTAGGCTTAAAATCCTTTAGTCAACCTGGCTAAAGACCTCAAATTTTCTTTAGCCAAATGGGAATGTCTTCAGCCAAACTTTAGCGAAGATATTTTGACAAAATAGTGAATGACAAATAAAATCATAATCAGTGCATTTAATTAAATAGTAAATGTTATGCTTTATTTATTTCGCCTGTTTGGTTTCAATCAATATTTTAATATTCTATGCATGCGCTGCATTCCGCTTATAATTAAGAGATGAGTGTTTTGTTTGTTGTATTTCTTGTTTACAATTTATTAAAATCAAGTAGAATGTGTTGTTATAACTGAGTAAATAAAGTTAGTATATCATTTCATTAAAACTATTTGTTTTTATATATTTTATTACGCACTAGACTCGCTGCACTAAGAATAACGGAAGCCGTATTTTAGAATGTCCAAAATGAAAATGTATCGGATTCCACAGTATTGACATCGGGTATTTATACTTAATGAACATCTTAAACAAAAAATGTTACGGCTATTTTTTCATATTGTTTTTCAACCGGATTATGTTAATCCGAGACATGTCTCAACACGATTGTGTGAATCATCCTCCCGGACATGCCACAACCGGATGATGTTAATCATCCTCTGAGACATGTCACAACCGGATTATGTTAATCTGAGACATGTCACAACAATATTGTGTTAATCATCTTCCCGGACATGCCACAACCGGATTATGTTAATAATCCTCTGAGACATGTCAGACAGACAGACAGACTTTTTATTCAGACTTGTACAAAGTACATCGTCTACAATACATACATCTTAGCATATATAATGTCAACGTATATATACAAGGCTGTATACATATCCGGTTGTGACATATTTACATGTCACCACCGGATTATGTTAATCATCCTCCGAGATATGTCACAACCGGATTATACGGATTATGTTAATCATTCTCAGAGACATGTAACAACCGGATTATGTTAATCATCCTCTGAGACATGTCACAACCGGATTATGTTCATCATCCTCTGAGACATGTCACAACCGGTTTGAATTTCAAATCATGGTTTCCCGAGATTGTTTTAGATAAATTCGGTCGGGAATTCGAATTTGCCAAATGGCCGATCATGGCCCATGTAGTCCCTATCCTCTCGTTTCTACTGGTATGGTTTCATAATATATGTAATCGAGAGCATTCAATTCAAGGCTAATGCATGTGTTCTGTAATACTTGATGACAATTTCAAGTTGTATTGTGTTCCGTTAAAGTTCTCCGGTCATGTATTGTTACATGAACATGTTTATACTTATTTAAATCGAAATCAATACACAACAATAGATATTTACCATTCACACATTGTAATCTCCGTGAAAAGCGAGAATAAGATTTTATTTGATGACGTAGAAAACTTTGAACAAGTTATTTAATCCACACGTAAATGTATTGATCAATTATCTGGCAATAGTTGCTATACAATTGCTATACAATTCAGATTTACCTCATTTTCCCGTGCAGTCACGGTGGTAAAAGTAGTATCTACGTCATGCAAATAATACTTACTTTAACATACAACTTAGTAGCGGTTTTAAATATATGTTTCTCTCCGGGACTATCAAGAAATGAAATGTTCATATGATGTTTAAGAGTTAAATGTGTAAATTGATAATACTACAAAAAGGGTGTTTATTTTCCTTTAAGAATCAATATTGTCGTGTATCCCTTTAAACACTAAGACAATCAACAATAATACAGGTACATACCTAGTGTGTATAACATTGACAAGTTATTTAAACATTATAAACGTGATAACCTTTGCTATAATCAGTAGTACACTTCTCAAAACTGCTAACTACACCGCTACGTTTTGGGTTATATATATCGATGGGTTGAATGTTTTTCAATAAAATAAAAAGGAAATACCAATTCAATCATTTTTACATCATTTCATTTTATTTTTTTCATGGGCAATGCTAGAACTAAACCACAATAAGCAATTACAAACGACCCATGTAAACACTAAAGTCACACTTTTCATTTCTTGTTCATAAAAGTGTGACTTTAGTGTTTACATGGGTCGTTTGTAATTGCTTATTGTGGTTTAGTTCTAGCATTGCCCATGAAAAAAATAAAATGAAATGATGTAAAAATGATTGAATTGGTATTTCCTTTTTATTTTATTGAAAAACATTCAACCCATCGATATATATAACCCAAAACGTGAGCGGTGTAGTTAGCAGTTTTGAGAAGTGTATATGTTTTGTTGTATATAGTATACTATACTAAAAGGTATTAGAAACGCGACACGGGAATTTAAAAAAAAAAGAGTTGCAATTAGTTAGAGAAAACACACAACTGTGATGTTGTAGACGTTTTAATCACAGTACACGTTGTAACAACTTGAAGAAATACATAAATGCTAAAGTTCCTCTTTGAAAAATTGGGCCAGTTCTGTACTGTATTTAACGTAAAGAGTTTACAAAATGTTGCATCCTAAGTTTGCGCCAAACGCGTACTCTGTCAATAATAAAACTTTGCAGGAATACAATTTGCCGTGTTACGTGTTGTTTTAGATCTTACGTAGCCATGTACTATTCGATTAACAGCAGCATATTGTACATACAATATATAGCGGAAATGTCCCTGTCGCGTTTCTTTTTCCTTTCAGTATATCTAAATATGGTTACAAAATAAAATAAAATTGACATTTTGTTTAACGTTATTAACGTGATAACCTTTACTATATTCAGTAGTATATGTTTTGTTGTATTCTGTTATATATACATATGGTTTATATATTATAACAACATACAGCAAAGCATATACTACATAACAAATGTTATCACGTTAACATAATGCATCATCGGATATGACAATACTGAAAAAACACACATGTTTTAAAAGGTTAGGCCAGTTAGATTTTGGCATGTGATTAACATCTATCTGAATAATGGATATGAATAGCTATATATTGAAAAGAAACAAACACGGTTAGCTGTCTAAATCAGTAAAACGTTCATCTATTTTTACACTGGCAGGCATTTACAAGGGACACAGGGCAATCTTGAAACATGTATCTTGATTTTGAATTAATATATTTATAATGTTATTCTGTTTTGTTTTACTGTAAACCTGCGTGTTCTAAGTAAACTATCAGGTACATTTACAATTGATTAAAACATATTTTAGAAATTATCAACTACAATTTGTAAATATTCCACCACAAACGGCGGCTTAGAATATATATCGTCATGACGCGAGTTAGAATCAAGATTGCCGTGTGTCCCTTTAATGCACAAAATGACACATACTTTCTGACATGTGGATATTTACATTTTTGTTTCCACAAAACACAGTCACAAAATTATGGAAGGGAATCAGGGTCAAAAGTCTTAATGTGTTAATTGTGTTTCTGCAATGTCTCATGTGTGTAAATATTGCAGATTTGTTTTTTCTTTGTTGCAAATGCAACATTACAACCTTGCAACTTTCAAATGCTAGACGTCTTAATGTGTCTAGTGATATCCCATGTGTGTAAAACTGTTGTACCTCTTACCTCTTTGTGATAAATGCAAACATGCAACATTGCTACTTCTGAGTTCCAATTGTCTTAGTTTGTAATGTGTCCATTGTACAACATTCAAGTTGCATACTTACCAATTTATAGTTGCAAATACGACACAACAAACTTGAAACGACGAGATTCAATTTGTTTATTGCTCCCACTACAAAGTTCGGCAAATTACGAATTACGCACTTCTAAATTTGTAATACTCATTAGGAACTTCTCAAATTGTAATAGTCGTTGGACATTTTGATAACAGGTGGCGGTAAATTGAACTATAGAAATAATTACTGATCCCTTCATGACCTTGACATTAACACCCGCAATCGGAATTGCTCTACTTTTATCGCGTTCGTTTATTTAACCCGGGAAAGTACAACGAACAGCAACAAAGGAAGGAATCAGTGAGTATTTGTGTGTCCACCTTCACAGAATTAAACACAGGAAAATGACATCTACACGAACAAGTTATAGTGTACTTTTAGTAGATGTAGAAGATCCTTTGTATGTGTGTAGCCTGTAGTTCGAAAAAAATGTTGACAAGCAGTTATCAGATAGCGAAAACAAAAGTAGACTTTGTAGACAGATTTTCAGCTTTTTAAATCGCACACATACACATGTATATACAATTATACCAGTATAATGTAAACATTTTCAATGACTTCCTCTTTCTTATGAGACTTTGGTTACTCCATTTTATATGCAACTGATAATCCTTTAGCAGGGCATTCGTGTGCCACGGTCGCATTTTGTAGACTGTAGTTAACACTTACAGATCAATTAGGTCATACAATTGGCGGCCAGGTTTTTGGTGGAGGAAGACCTCAGTTACCTAAAGATAGCGGAGTAGAACCACTGTCCTTCCGCAAGTAACTGACAAACTTTCTCACTTATTAAATTATGTGTTGCAAGCAGGACTCGAACACTCACGATCTTACAGCGCCTTAGACTACTAGGCTACGGAGAACCCTCCTGGTTCCATAAGTCACTAGAATTATTTTTTTGGTCTGAGGTATATATAATGTTACCTATATCTATTACAATGTCATGATTATCAGGACTGCATGCCCGTAAGCTGTCCTTGTACCTGAAAAGGTACCTTCCTAGGTACCAAATAAAGGTGTGGAAGTAAAGAAAGAAAGAAGTTGTTTTTCCCATGATGATGCAGGGCCGTCGTTGAAAGTATATATTTTTCCCCTTTTGCTGTGAAAAATTCCCTTTAAAAAAAAAAAATAAAAAAATCTTAAACTCCTATACAGGTAAACAGCATACTTTTTGTAATTTGGAATGGTACATTCTTGGTGCCACTTAAATAATAAAAAAAACGGATATATAATTGATGCAAATTTTGTAGCAAAAAAATTCCCTTTCCTTTAAAATCGACGCAAAATTCCCCCCTCTCACGGCCCCGGCCCCATTCCCCCAATACAGAAAGACGGCCCTGTATCATTCAATAAACTTGGTGTGGGGAACAAAGCATAAATGTTTGCTTTGCTACCGCTTGTCACATTTATTTGGCAAGCCGTACACAGTAAAGACCCGAATAATCAGAGCTACTTTTTTTAAAGGGAATGTAGTGACACAGCCAAACATCTTTATTATTGAGAGTTCTGAAAAACTTGAATAAGAGTGAAAGAATTATCAAAATCGGATGATAAACAAAGAAGATATGATCATTTGAAGTTTCTGTTGGAACGGACATGGAAGCGGATATTTTGAGAGCTATGACATCACGGTTGTAAATGACCATATATGGAATATTTATAAATATAAAAAATACTGATTTATAGGGGGAAAATAACAGCAACTGTATGAAAAATATGTAATACTGAATGGCAATAATGCTTTATATGACTAGAAAAAAAATGCATTTATTTGCAGTGATTTTTTTCCGTTTTAAATGATATTTATCAATATTCCAAATATGGTAATATGGAACTATGACATCATAGTTCTAAAAATGGCGGCTCCCATATTCGTTTTAGAACAACCTTTAATTGGTCATATTTTTTTTGTTAATCGTGCGATTTTAATAATTCTTTCCCCCTTATTCAAGTTTTTTCAGAACTCTCAATAATAAATATGGTTTGGCTGTGTCCCTACATTCCCTATAAAAATAGTAGCTCTATCCTTTTTCCAAGTTTTTCAGAACTCTCAATAATAGCGCTTGTTTGGCTATGTCGCTACATTCCCTTTAAATTATTTTATTTCATTCCTTTTCCAAGGCTCAACAAGCGTTATTTTAAAGAAATAGTTTGTTTCGCAAAAGTGATCTCCCCTCTAAATATACATATAAATGTAGCTGATGGGGTCATTGTCGTACCGGGTACTACAGAAAGGCACCCGGGGTACATTTATGTATAGGCCTAAAAAAAAATAGGTTTGTTTCTGGTTACATCCTTAAAAAAACATGGGTCGGTAGGTAGGGATTTTTTTTTTTTTTTTTTTTTTGCACTATTGTCTACTGTCCATAATTTGGAGTGTATATAGTGTGTCTATGTAAGTTCTACCAAACTTACTTCTATTTTCAGATCATACAAGTATTAAACAGTTTGTTCCTGCATGAATATCTTCATTTATGTGTTATGAGCCGGTGGCCATTTTCTGCGTTGACAATAGCATGAAAATCGCTGTCAAATTCTCTTAATTGTATCAAAAGTTCGAAGATATTTAGTTTAAAATATATTTTACTGTATACTCGTCCTGTAGGACAAGTGCCATTGACATGTAACTCGTCCTTATAGAATGTTTACTCGTCCTGCTCTGATTGTAAAAGTTCATAAGTCAAAGTAGTCAGATACCATCATTTAACACTATTACATATAAATAAAACAAAGGGAAACATTATGTGTTGTTTTTTTCTTTATATAAATCAATGAAAATTATGAAACTTTGACCAGTATTATAGATGACTATATTCATATTTATATTCTATAGTTCACTACAGTCTGATCATGGCCATTACAGTTACTCTGGCATGGTATATATACAGGAAAACAGCATACTTTTTAAAATTCCCCTTCCTGCAGGCCCTGGCCCCAGTCACCTAAAAGCTGACGAGTGTCCTTAATGATTCCCCCGTGAAAGTGTTATTTGTATGACATCAAATACCGTAACGTTCGTGCTCCGTGAAATTAGAACGGGAGCCGTATTTTAGAATGTCCCAAAACGGAAATGCGTCAATTTCCCAATATCCGGTTGACTTAAATTGCATTTTATCGTTGAATAAACAGAGTTGCGACTATTTACTGCATTTAATCGCTTAATAAACTATGTAAGAACTATTTTCTTTGTTGTTGTTTTCTACTGAAATGTTACTCGTCCTCTCGGACGACTGAATCATGGTTTTCACACGTCCAGATTCAAATTTCACTTGTCAATACGAGCGGACGAGTGGAATTTTCGTGCCCTGGTCAGTAGAAACAGCTCATTCTCGAGAGCCAGGTTAAAGATGCATTGACTTGAAACTTACGGACAGGTACTGGAAAACATTTTGCAGCGAACAAATACGTTTATTGCCATTTATATACATTTTGTTCAACTGGAGTAGTATTTCGGACGGAAACGATTTTTTTTTCACACCCCAAAAAAAAATTTGGGTCGGGGGTAAAAGAATACGGTCGGTCGGGTAACCAGAAACAAACCTATTTTTTTTTTAGGCCATACAGAAAATCATCGAAATCCAGAAAAGCCTCCAAATATGCATAAATGTACCAGAGACAAAATCTCGCGAGAGCAAAATGTCTTCAAACGCGGTCGTAACGTGTTCTGTTACTTCACGGAAGCGAAACATTCATTGTTTACAAAAATTAATCGATTCACTTTTTTAAAGTCTTTCTTTTGCCGTCTCACGACCCTTGCGGACCATAACTGCGACCTTAAGGGAATGCAGCTGGTCTAAATATTTGACCAACTCTTCTTGAATGACTAAATGCATATTTGTTTACTTTTTTGCCCTGTTTTACGACAATACGTTTGTATTGTATTACTAATAGTTAATGATAAACAATATTGTTTCAGTAGTTGTTTTATAAAGTTCTAAATTGTTTCAATTCCGCCAATGAGATCGTGTTTGTCCGTGTACGTTTCTGTATATTTGGGGGCCGTTCTAAAATTTACAGCTTTTCGGGTACGTTCCTGTATAAATAAATGTACCCCGGGTACCTTTCTGTCGTACCCGATACCTTTCTGTAGTACCCGATACGACAATGACCTCATCAGCATAAATGTACATGTACTTCACTGTATTATAACTAAAACTTAAGTATTTTTCTAAGGTAATGACTGACAAAAATGTGATAGAGGCAGCAAGCCTGCTTAGGCAAGCTGCGCAACATTTGGCTCCTGAAAATTCAACATCAGCACAACCAGCTGAGAAATCAATGCAGTCAAGGCTTAGAACCATCTTTTCACCTTACCAAAATCGGAGCATGTCGGGTTCATCTACCAGACCAAGGAGAGGATTAGAGCCAGCTTCTTTTTGGTCTCATAGGTTTTTTGCCCTGTCAAACCCTATGCAGGTATGCTAAATTTATTCAATATGAATACATGTATAAACATGTAAAAAGAAACAAATGTATTTTATAACTTTATAAATATAATAAAGATTGAACATCGCAAGCAAACTGCAGTGTGCATTCCAGGCCGGTGCCCTTCTCACAAATGGCTCCAATATAACATTACAGTCGGGCCCTTTTTTAAAGGGCCAACATTTCTCTTCACTAAATGAATAAAGAAATGTCTAAATGAATCAATCATACTAATGTTTGATTGGCTATCACATTTCTTAGAAACACTCATACTCATTCATACTAACTCTTGACAGTTCAGCATTTGAACGTTGTTACAGTTGACATCTCCGGTGGAGGGATCGAGGCACCAACGATAACTCTACGTCACGTGACTTTGTTGGATATAGTTTAATCATGTTAATTACATGGCCCCCTTTTTATCTCTCTTTGGCCAGTAGGACTTATGTGAACACGCTAGCATTTTCATTTTGCATCCGATGTCAACCAAACTTGGTCAGAATCTTTATATCAATGAAAGCTCAGACGAGTTCGAAAACCAGCAATTTCGGTTAGTAAACACCAGAGTTATTGTCCTGGATTTAATGAACAAATACTATTTTTGCCTTATCCACATTCTAGCACCTTCATTTTGCAACCGATCTCAACCAAACTTGGTCAAGAGTCTTTATATTGATAAAAGCTCAGACGAGTTCTTAAACCATGAATTTATTATAGTAAAACTTGCGGCAAGTTTTTTGAAAATCTGTCCAGGACTGCCAGTTATTGATCAAACACAATTTGACCTTTGACCTCTAAGAATTATTTATCGGACAAGCCGGAAAGCACTTATTTTTGACCTGTGAGTGTGACTGACCTTGACCTTTGAGACACGGACCTGGAAATTACATGCGACATGCGTCCTGTTCTGGGGAGCATTTGTGCCAAGTGATACAACAATCCATCCATAAATGGTAGCGTTATATACCGGACATGCCAGAATGCACTTATTTTTTACCTTTGACCTCTAGAGTGATCTTGACCTTTGAGGAACGGACCTGGGTTTTGCGAGCGACACATAGTCTTGTTATGGTGATCAGTTATGCCAAGTTATTTAAAAATCCTACATGGGTTGTGACGAAATTGCGTACCTGTTTTTGACCTATGAACTGCAAGTGTGACCTTAAATGACACAGCCCTGCCCATCGCCAATGGGAGCCAAATAAGAAAGAAAAAATATTTCGGCGAAAGAAAATAAAAATTGGCGAAAATCACTTTCGTCAGATTTATGTAGGTTTTAAAGTGTATCCGTCTGTTTTATTTTAATTTAAAATAACTATGCACGAAAGAAGGTCCATATTAATAGCATAGTATTTTTCCCAAAAACTAAAAATAACAAAATGCAATCTGAATCGTACATTTCTGGGTAGAACCCTGCTAATCTTACAAAGTGTATCTTAATTTAGCTCCAATGTTGCCAAACTAGCTCTAACTTTTTTCATTTGTCGAAAATGTTTGCGCAAAGACTTTTTCTGCCAGGGTGGACCCTGCTTGACATTTGAGGTACGTACCATGGTTTTGCGCGCGACACATCGTCTTGTTATGGTGATCATTGGTGCCAAGTTAATTAAAAATCCATGCAGGGGTTTTGAAGGTACAGTCAGGACACAAACTGCAGACGGACGGACAGACAGAGTGTGCGATTACTACATGCCCCCCGAATCCATCCTTCGAGGGCATAAAAAAGAAGATATTTTTGCATTGGCAACACCCTAGCACTTTCATTTTGCATCCGATCTCAACCAAACTTGGTCAGAGTCTTTGTATTGATAAAAGCTCGGACGAGTTTGAAACTACCAATTTCTGATAATAAACACGAAAGTTATTGCCCTGGATTTAACAAAATAATGCTATTTTTGCCTTGTTAACACTCTAGCACCTTCATTTTGCATTCTGATCTCCACTAAACTTGTACTAAATGCTATATTTTGCCTCTTTAAGCTTCATTGATGTGATAAGAGACGTATTAGCAAGTAGAGCATACACAGGTCCTCTTGGGCCTCTTGTTTAATAACTAACGGCATCCAGTTAGCTTTTCTACATAAATTGCATTTGTTCAATCATTAATGTTAATTATAAGAATTGTATTAAGCGTTTGGTTTTGCATATTATTTTTTGATGTTATTGCACCAATAATATAATGAAAGGAAAAAGAAACGCGACACGGAGATTTCCGCTATGTATGTACAATATTCTGCTGTTAATCGAATGGTACATTGCTGTGTAAGACCTTTCCTTTCGGAAAAGAGGCAAACAACACGTAACACAGCAAATAGGATTCCTGCCAAGTTTCATTTTTGACAGAGGTACGCGTTTGGCTCAAGCATGTGAGCAAACTTGGGATGCAAAATTTTGCAAACTCTTACGTTAAATACAGTACTGAACGGCTCGCAACATTTATCAATTTCTTGTTACAACGTGTACTGTGATTAAAACGTCTACAACATCACAGTTGTGTCCTTTCTCTAACTAACTGAAACTTTTTTTTACAAAAAATCTTGGTATTTCCATGAAATATATATGGAATTAAAAGTGTGCAGTATATACAATATATAGCGGAAATTCCCGTGTCGCGTTTGTTTTTCCTTTCAGTATATATTAAAACTTATAATATAATAAGACGAAATAGTGAATACTTAGAATTTGATTGATATAAATATAACCAGGTAAAAGTAAAAATGATACTGGATATATAAATCGAGACACCCATTTCAAAGCTGTGTGTCCCTTTAAAACCTTGTTATCAGTTATTGCTCTTGTTTTTAGTTGAGAGATTTAGGACCACTTGACGCTTTTGTTTTCATGTATTATTTTATAACACAACACATTCTTTCACATTTAAACTCATAAACATTTTTTGTAGGTCTGAAACTTCATGGCATCCTGAAACTTTTACAGCAAAATGCTAAGGAGGCAGAATGTTACTTTCGTGATGACTGCAACCCTACAGCAGAAGATGTTCAGTCATTTTTTAGACCTAGCTTCTCCACTGATGCAGAAGAAAAGGCTACAGAAGAAGTGATTATGTACAATTTGAATAAATTCCTCAAGAAAATTGAGCGTAAGTTTTATTGTATTTTAATTTGCTCATTCTTACAATTCCTCAGTATGAATAGAAAAAATATTTCAGCACTAATTTTATGTTTCTCATTAAAACAAAAATCAGACATTTTCTTCCATTTAGTTTGTTTTGGTATGATGTCATTAATATCTTGTTTTGATTAGAAAAGAATTATAATAAAAAAGATTTTTATATGATTATTGAACTTTACAGATAGGTTGGCTTTGGTAATGGCAGTTCTGTTGATTTTGGGATCACTATACCTTAGTTCAAGGACACAGAAAAGTCAAGGAGTAAACTGGTTTCAGCCTGATAACTCAGGACTACATTGTCTAGTTTTTACAGTTGTAGACTGATATTTAATAACATTGGAAGTTTTCTCTGTAATGTTACTGTGTCTTTCATTTATTTCCAGGTTGGAAAGTTACTACACCATGAATAGATGTAGCAGATGGAAATGAAACTGAAGTAATTCTCAATATGGGCCATGTATTGCAATCACTCCTTGGTTGCTCTAGGCTACCATTGAATTTGAGTTGTGGACTTATTGAATTTGACCATACTTCGCTTCTCCTACCCAAGGTGAACACATGTGCTCCATCTATTTTGTTTACAAAATCAAAAGATCTGCAAAATTATGATAAATTTGAAGACATTTTATTGTACATCATAGTTGGGTCTTACGGATTTGGGTGTGTTTGAATCCACATTTTTCAATATATCGAGGGTTTAAAGCCAGGGCCGTCTTTCTGGTTTGGGGGAGTGGGGCCGGAGAGCTTATGGGATGCCGAGTTGTCTGTCGTCTGTCCGTCGTTAACTTTTGTCTCGTTAAGACAATAGGGCCTTCATTTGTTTCATCCTATCTTTACCACACTTTACCACATTGTTAATATCAATGAAAGCTCGGACAAGTTAAAACCAGCCAGATCGGACCAGTAACAGCGGAGTTATGGTCCTTGATTTAGTTAACAAATGCTATATGCTATATTTGGCTTCGTTAAGACGATATGGCCTTCATTTTTCACCCGATCTTTACCAAACTTTATCAGATTGTTAATGTCGTTGAAAGCTCGAACAAGTTCGAAAACCAGCCATATCGGACCAGTAACAGCAGAGTCATGGCCCTTGATTTAGTTAAAAGTGCTATTTTTTGCCTCGTTAAGACGATAGGGGCTTCATTTTTTTATCCGATCTTTACCAAACTTGATCAGATTGTTAATATCAATGAATTTCGGACAAGTTCGTAAACCATTCATATCGGACCAGTAACGGCGGAGTTATGGCCCTTGATTTAGTTCAAAATGCTTTAGTTTGCCTCGTTAAGACGATAGGGCCTTTATTTCTTATCCGATCTTTACCAAACTATATCAGATATCATAATGTCAATGAAAGCTCGGTCAAGTGAAAACCAGACAGATCGGACCAGTAACAGCAGAGTTATGGCCCTTGATTTTGTTAAAAATGCTATAATTTGCCTCGTCATACGATAGGGCCTTCATCTTGCATCTGATCTTTGCCAAACTCTTTTACTGATCTAGTTATGGCCCTTGATTTAGTTAAAAAGCTGAACTTTGCCCAAAGTTTTCAAAAAACGTAAATGACAGTCTCTCGCTTCATTGATGTTATAAGAGCCAAGTTAGCCAGTAGAGCGTCCACAGGCCCTCTTGGGCCTCTTGTTTTATTATTTAAGTGGCACCAAGAATGTACCATTCCAAATTACAAAAAGTATGCTGTTTTCCTGTATAGGAGTTTATCATTTTCTAATTATTTTTTTTAAGGAGAATTTTTCACAGGAAAAGGGGAAAAATACATACTTTTAGGGGAGGGGAATGGGGCCGAATTTCGGCCCAAAAACGTTCAAACGACGGCCCTGAAAGCGAAAATATTCTAACTCACTTTTTTTTTGGAAAAAGATTTTTTACATAATCCTTATACTGACCCTTTATAATGTCACAAAATATTAGAACAATATTCTAAAATTTGGTGGAGAAAAATAAAATGTGTAATATTATTGTATCTCAAACAGCTTTTTTAGCTCTGCTGATCCGTAATTTTTTTTTTTGTTGCGACTACTCCTCTGAAACTACTGAATGGATTTTCATGAAACTACAGAAATGCTGCCCATGAAGTATAGTTGATCCGAGCAAAAATTCATGTTGATGTGAAATCCAAGATGGCCGCCAAATCTAAAAATAGATTTTAAAAAAACAAGTTTGTAGCGACTACTTCTTGAAAACTATAAGTGATATTGATATGGGAATTTTTCTAAAATGATCAGCATGACATGATGTTGGTCCTTGTCAAAAATCGTTTTGATTCGACGTTGAACATGGCTGCCAGCTGCCATCTTTATTTACATAGAGTTATTTAGTAAAAACTTGTAGCGACTACTCCTCTGAAACTACTCGACGGATTTCATGAAAATTCACAGGAATGTTGCTCTTGGTGTCTAAATGATCCTAGCAAGATTTCAGTTTGGTCGGAAATTCAAGATGGCAGCCACAGCTAAAAATAGATTATCAAAAAAACAAGTTTGTAGCGAATACTTCTTGAAAACTATAAGTGATATTGATATGAGACTTTTTCTAAAATGATCAACATGATATTGGTCCTTGTCGAAAATCGTTTTGATTCGATGTTAAACATGGCTGTCAGCGGCCATCTTTGTTTATGTAGAGTTATCTAGTAAAAACTTGTAGCGACTA
Source organism: Cyrtodaria siliqua (assembly GCA_037043455.1). Lineage (NCBI taxonomy): Eukaryota > Metazoa > Mollusca > Bivalvia > Adapedonta > Hiatellidae > Cyrtodaria > Cyrtodaria siliqua. The sequence goes on along the minus strand of JAWPHD010018271.1, from coordinate 22,564 downwards.
CTCAGCTGTAACTACTTTACGGATTTTCATGAAACTTCACAGGGATGTTGCTTTTGATGTCTAATTAATCCTAGCAAAATATCAGGTCGGCCGGAAATTCAAGATGGCCGCCATGGCTAATAATAGATTTTCAAAATACAAGTTTGTAGCGACTACTTCTTGAAAACTATAAGTGATATTGATATGGGACTTTTTCTAAACTGATCAGTATGACATGATGTTGATCCTTATCAAAATAATTAAACATGGCCGCCAGCAGCCATCTTTGTTTACATAGTTATATAATGAAAACTTGTAGCGACTACTCCTCTGAAACTACTTGACGGATTTTCATGAAACTTCACAGGAATGCTGATCTAGCTATCAAAAACCTATCAGTAGAGCTTCAAGGTCATTGACCTCTTGTTGATTAAATCTTCATATAAGGGATTGTTTATAGCCAAGAAAATCAGATTGTTTCTTGCAAATTTATTTAAGATTATAATTATTTACATTAGTATTGCTTTCAAAAATAATTTGGCGCAAAACTATTGTAAGTCAAATTTGATTCTCATTAAACTTTACAATATTTACATAATTATTCCAAATGAAGGTTATAATAACTGCTTTATGTTTCTTATCTGAAATATAAGTTAAATTAAGAACTTTAAGGAGTTGTATAGCATACCGTTCTTAGGACATTAAAGGTTATTTGTATTTAAAACGCGGTAATGAAAGTATGTAAGGTTGGTTTTCATTCATTTTAGTCTCCACTTGGGATCACAGAATTAGGGATATCAGTGGTTCCACAGAATAATTCATAATTATTGCCAAGCTCCCTTTTTTCCAAGCTTTGCAAACTGATATGAAGTTAATGAACTGTTGGATTTTGTGTTGTTTATCTGGTAAAAAAATATTGTGAAAAGTTTTTTTAAACATTGCCGAAACATCATGTGCACGTACATGTATGTTTTTCAGTGTAAAGTATTGATAGGATGAACAAAAGTCATGAAACAGATTAATATTTTGAACTTTTAGTGCGGTTTATTTACAGATTTTCTTTTATTTGTGAATTCCAGGAGTAAATACCCTATTTTCCGGGGTCTAATTAGGTAAAATTAATGATGTTTTGAAAATTTTCCCCAACTCAGTTTTATTATTTCTATCTGTAAAGTGGACAAATTGTTTTATACTTTAAAGCTAATAATGTTAAAATATTAAGCAAGATTTATACATCGCTCTCTCGAACAATGATTGTCGAGTTTGAATTTGTGGTAATCGAAAGAAATTTTAGTTGTTTCTCCAAGTTCAATGAAAAACAACACTGTTTTACATGTAGTAATATTACTTACCCTCATGTGTTTAGGGATTTATAAATGATTAGTAATTAATTATTTCATAATTACCTTATAAATTATTTACTAATATTAATAAGGTGAGAAAGTTTTACCATTGCTTTGCGAATGTTGATTGTTCTTAGTATCCACGTTCAGGTGATTCATGGCCAATAGAAATAGCCTAAAACATTACAATTGGAGCCGAAAATGACTTAGAACAACATAATTATAAAAACCAACTTGATAATCTTTTTGGCCAGGATAGTTTCATCTTTTATATAATGCAGTAAGTAATACTTATAATATCAAAGGTCAGGGCTGATATATAAACTCTGTAGGCCATCCTTAATAAACAGTTTTTTTGCAGTTTCCCTGCCCAAGATTTCATAAGTGGGTAGGTATGTAGGAAGGTACATATTTTACCAACTGCTTTGCATTAAAGGGAAGTATTCATCAAATTTTAAATTATGAATCCAGTATAAGTGTAACTTTAAACTTGATTGCATGTAATTATATTAAAGGAAATCATTATTATGAAACTTGGTCACAATGTGTAGGCCATGTTCGATAACCAGCCACATCCAACCACTAACAGCAGAGTTATTGCCTTTTAATTGTGTAAAACTCACAAAATTGGTGATGTCTGCTCTCTAACTCGAAACAAATCTTATCCAGTCTTTATGTCCTATATAGTTTTGTACATCATAACATTTCATTAATGTCAGGTGTAAGCTTTTCATGGCAATGTTGCTTGAGATACGTGACCAATACTAGTAGGATTTTTACCTTGTCTGTGCCAAATTGGAACTGGTAGGGGACGTATATTGCCATGCAATACGCAATGCACGCAACTTGTTCAAAATGGCCTTATGGTTTCAGAGGAGTTGTTTAACCCATTCCCTAATAGATACGCCCTTTAAGACCTCCAAACGGGAGGCTTTTGAAAACAGTGCAGGGCAAGTTCCAATTTATCAGAACGTGCAATTGGATCGTAGTCCTGCACTGTTTTCCACTCTATCAGAAAATGTTAACAAAATTTACCGAAAGATAGTAAATATTTAGAAAATACTTTCAGAATGGAAGAGTCCACTATTTTGCTTATTAGGGAAAGGGTTAAAAGTGCTAACGGACAGACAGACAGCCGACTACAGACAGTGTCATCGCAATAGCCTGCTAAAAATGAAAGCTCGACAGTGTTTACACCATTAAAAGTTTACGGATGCCAGACAACACGCCATGGCATAAGCCCTACTGGCCATTTTAATAACAGGACACACACATTAATAACTTTAAGCATATCTTGCAATCTCATTGTCTTGTAATCTCATTAAAAATAGATCATCTGATCACATAATATATTCAGCAGCCTGTTTAATTCAGTGTCAATTTTAGGACTTTACCCAGACCCGGTTTCAATAAACATCTCCGGCTGAGAGTTCCTCAACTCAAAATTTTCCTCAGTTGATTATTTTCTTCAGTACATGTGTTACTTTTCACAATAAAACTTAGGTCAATATTAAAAAAGCATTAATGGCAGTTTACACACATCAGTAAGAGGAACTTTAAAAAAGAGGACCAAGAGGGCCTGTATCGATCTACTTGCTACAACTCCAACAAAAATCATAACCAATATGCGCAACCACCAGGCTTGGAATTGATCATTCCTGCCAAGTTTCACTGAAATCCAGCCAGGAGTTAGAACTAGCCTGTACAAAGTTTGTGTACTAAAACCTTTAAAAGGCCATAACTCTGCCAAAAATCATTTAACTGGAACACGGCGATGATACGCTTGGTACTCGTCATGCTCGCCAAAATTTGGCCAGGAGTTCAGAAGACTAGTCTGGATAGTTTGTGCAAACCTTTAAAGGGTGATAACTCTGCAAAAATCATTCAACCGGAACACGGTGAATATCCCTGCAAAGTCTCACTGAAATCCTGCCAGAGGTTCTGGAGAACTAGTCCGAACAAAATTGTGTGTATTAAAACCTTTAAAAGGCAAAAACTCCACTGAAAATAGTTCAGTAGAAATACGGCGATGACGTGCATAACATAGTACTGATAATCTCTGCAAAGTTTCGTTGAAATCTGGCCAGGGGTTCAGGGGAACGGAGTCCATACAACGTTTGTGTATTAAAACCTTTAAAGGGCCATAACTCTATCAAAAATCATTTATCCGGAACAGCGATGACATGCATAACTAGGCTTGGTACTGATCATCCCTGCAAAGTTTCGCTGAAATCCAGCCAGGAGTTCAGGAAAAATAGGCCCATGTTTGTGTATTAAAACCTTTATAGGGCCATTCCCTAATAAAACTCTGCCAAAATCATTCCAAAGGAGCACGGTGACGATATGCACAACTAAATTTGGTACTGATCATCCCTGCAAAGTTTCTTTGAAATCCGGCCAAAGGAAGGCCCTATTGTCGTAATGAGTCAAAATACGGCATTTTTATACCAATTGCCCTGGTAACAACGGAGTTTGTATTATGTCGCGGCAATGTTCGTCCATCCGTCTGTACTCAGTTACAAATTATCCACTTTCGACGGCGTATTTTGTGTCCAATGGACACTCTTAACTAAATCAAGGGCCTTAAAACTTAGGTGTTACTAATCCGATTTCTACCGCACTAATTCATTCATATCTTCCATCGCGAATTCCGATAACAACATATTCAGGATGAGACAACTCTTAAAGAGCAAGCTTTATCTGGACCAAGAGATTGCGAATTACAAAGGGACCAGTTAGTAGCTATGGAGTAGCCACCTGTCGTCATAATGGTGCAATCGTCGAAATTATGACGTTAGGCGGCGCTACAATCGATATAGATTGTCTGCTGCACAAGTTGTATTTAAAGCGTAAAAATAACAATTAAACACCCCAAATTTGTAATTAAGACCATTGAGACTTGCAAGTTTGTACCACACATGCAACTCACATGTGCTAGAATAACAATTTACAAACTGATACGAATTAAGAATTTGCAATGTTGCATGTTAGCATTTGGCACAAGGAAGTATGATGTATTACATGTTTACACACATGGGATATCGTGGAGCATACACTGGACGCATTAGGATGTTTGGCGTTTGGAAGTTGCAAGGTTGTAATGTTGCATTTGCAACAAAGAAAAAACAAATCTGCAATATTTACACACATGAGACATTGCAGAAAAACAATTTACACATTAAAACTTTTGACCCTGATTCCCTTCCATACAAAATGACACAAACGTTTTGACATGTGGATATATAAATATTTTTTTTCACAAAACACAGTCAATACACATTGATATTTTAGTCGATGACAGTTTACTTAAAAATGTACACTTGCATATATAATTATGTAATATTTGCGTAGCTGGTAAATTAAAAGTTCAATCGATCGTAGGTATTTACCTGTAGCATTTATTAAATAATTTCTTTAAAAATAATATGTGTAATATATAGACGAATGTGCTTTATGACTTTTGACTCCTGAATTCTAACTTTATCGCTTCTAAGTTCACCACTTATTAATTCTTACTGCAGTATTTTAACTTCAAGACTTCTAACTTCATTACTTTTAACTTCACGACTTTATAACTTCTTGCGTTTTGACTCTGGCTCCATGAATTTGAACTTTAACACTTCTAACTTCACGACTTTATTAATTCTTACTGCATGCATGTATTCTTCATTTACTTCTTTATAACGGCTTACTTCGTTACTTGTAACGTGAAGTATGAGACTTTATAACGTCTTATTTCATTACTTGTAACTTGAAGTACAAGACTTTAAAACGTATTACTTCATTACTTGTAATTTCATGACGTACTTCATTACTTGTAATTTCATGACGTCTTACTTCGTTACTTGTAACGTGAAGTACAATACTTTATAACGTCTTACTTCATTACTTGTAGATGGAAGTACAATACTTTATAACGTCTTACTTCATTACTTGTAATTTCCTGACGTCTTACTCCATTACTTGTAACTTCATGACGTCTTAATTCATTAATTGTAATTTTATGACGTCGTACTTTATTACTTGTAACTTCATGACGTCTTACTTCATTACTTGTGATATCATGACGTCGTATTCCATTACTTGTAACTTCATAACGTCGTACTTCATTACTTGTAACGTGAAGTACAATAATTTATAACGTCTTACTTCGTTACTTGTAACGTGAAGTACAACACTTTATAAAGTCTTACTTCATTACATGTAACTTCATGACGTTTTACTTCATTACTTGTAATTTCATGACGTCGTATTCCATTACTTGTAACTTCATGACGTCGTACTTCATTACTTGTAACGTGAAGTACAATAATTTATAACGTCTTACTTTGTTACTTGTAACGAGAAGTCCAAGACTTTATAACCTCTTACTTCATTACTTGTAATTGCATGACGTCCTTCTTCGTTTCTTGTAACTTGAAGTACACTACTTTAAAACGCCTTACTTCATTACTTGTAACTTCATGACGTGTTACTTCGTTTCTTGTAACTTGCAGTACACTACTTTAAAACGTCTTACTTTATTACTTGTAACTTCATGACGTCTTACTTCGTTTCTTGTAACTTGAAGTACACTACTTTAAAACGTCTTACTTCATTACTTGTAACTTCATGACGTCTTACTTTGTTTCTTGTCACTTGCAGTACACTACTTTAAAACGTCTTACTTCATTACTTGTAACTTCATGACGTCTTACTTTGTTTCTTGTAACTTGAAGTACACTACTTTAAAACGTCTTACTTCATTACTTGTAACTTCATGACGTCTTACTTTGTTTCTTGTAACTTGAAGTACACTACTTTAAAACGTCTTACTTTATTACTTGTAACTTCATGACGTCTTACTTTGTTTCTTGTAACTTGCATTACACTACTTTAAAACGTCTTACTTCATTACTTGTAACTTCATGACGTCTTACTTTGTTTCTTGTAACTTGAAGTACACTACTTTAAAACGGCTTACTTCATTACTTGAACCTTCATGACGTCGTTCTTTATTACTTGTTACGAGAAGTACTAGACTGTATAACGTCTTACTTCATTACTTGTAACTTCATTACGTCTTACTTCATTACTTGTAACGTAAAGTACAAGACATTATAACGTCTTTCTTCATTGCTTGTAGCTTGAAGTACAATACTTTATAACGTCTTACTTCATTACTTGTAACGTGAAGTACACGACTTTATGACGTCTTACGTCATGACGTCTTACTTCATTATGTGTAACGTGAAGTACAATACTTTATGACGTCTAACTTTATGACGTCTTACTTCATGACGACTTACTTCATTAGGTATAACGTAAAGTATGAGACTTTATAACGTCTTATTTCATTACTTGTAATGTGAAGTATAATAATTTATAACGTCTTACTTCGTTACTTGTAACTTGAAGTACAATACTTTATAACGTTTTACTTTATGACTGCTAACTTCATCTCTTCATGGCTTTTTAATTCATTTATTACTTCTAACTTCAAATCTTACTGACTTCTAACTGAATGTCTTCATAATAGGTCAAACTATTTTTTTTTAAATCTGGTAATATAAACGTTTTCTCACTTCGAGATGAAATACAATGTTATTCACGCCAAAACAAAAAACAAATCTTTTTATTTTATGATTTTACAATTCTTTTTAGGGAAACTACCTTAGAACAACAAGGAAGGCAATGTCAATAACTAAGCCGTTTTACACATATGTTTGCCCTACTACAAAAAAAAGTCCAAAGATATTTTATTTATACCCAAATGGAACAATTGTTTAAATATATTGATATTGGCAATCATTTCCTTTTAAAATCCATTTCAAATCATTGTTTAAATAGAACGTACAATTCGCAGTGTTTTTTTCTTGACCTGTTTACATTTGCGTAGGAATATCTTGTGAACCATTTGACTGTGTATATGTGTTCATTGTACATTTAAAAGTAGTTCCGGCAGTGAAAAAATTAAACTCGATATTTCACTCGAGTGAAATAACACGTTTATGTCATTGCTAAAACTCCCTATTTCACTGCTTATCATAAAACAGAAATGTATCTGATTTCAAAACTACAATATAGTTAGGAGCACTTCTACGATTTTCGGAAAGCAACAACGAATGTTAACAAACACACAGTACGACATCACATAGCACATGCATCGTGATTTGGCCGATCAACTGTATTTTTATCAGATTTTACAACACGTGCACATTATGCATATATGGTATGTATCGTTCAACTAGTCAGGTCATATATTGAGATGTGGTCGTACTGTGGCAGAGTAACTATCAATCGTGAACGGATTTTGTCATAACCTACGGAGTTAATAGTTTCTTTGTAATCTTGTTTTATAACACCAATCTTCTGTCCAGTCGGGCTGATCAGTAATACAGTTGTACCATCACTTACAAATACATTGTTCTCATTGCCAACACACACTCCACGACAACCACGTAGAGCATGATCTGTGTATTTCCACACTAGATGTCCTTGTTTGCTCAGACATACGAGACTACTGACCTTACACATATATATCTGGGATCCATCATCGCTCACAGCAATGCTGGCGAAATAAAAGGATGCACCCACAAATTCACTCACGATGATAGTACGCAGACTCTGCCCAGATGTACTGTACACATGTATACTACTCCCATCATACACATACAACTCACCGCTACAGTAGGCCTGTCCATCACAGCGATGCTCTAGTTGTATTGACCGTGTACGGGTTAACTTCCCACTCACAGACACAAACTGTATATGAGTATTCCCCATCCACGTAGATACAGCGACTTCAGTGGCACTGATACAGCATACATACCAAGGATAATCCATATCACAGACGTCAATTACTCTATATGATGAATCTAAACGTTTAAGTTTATTGTTGTTATGCTCGGTCAACAACAGTGACCCGTCTTGTAACATACATGACCCGTGTATACCATGAACTCTAGTATCGTCTTTGGTTTTCACACTAAAGTCTCCAGCATGTGTAGCAGTGTATGGACGGTGTTGTAGTTGAGCGTGTGTTTGATCACCAGCTCCTGGAGTACCTGTAATAGATAATTATCAGTACCATTGTTTTATTTTATGATAAGCGATGCAATATTGTATTTTATCAGTGAAATAAACGTGTTATTTCACCCGAGTGAAATATCGAGTTTTATTTTTTCACTGCCGGAACTACTTTTAAATGTACAACGAACACAAATACACAGTAACATGGTTCACAAGATATTCCTACGCAAATGTAAACAGGTCAAGAAAAAATCACTGCGAACTGTACATTATATTCAAACAATAATTAAAAGTTAAAAGGAAATGACTGCCAATATGAATCTATTAAAACAATCGTTCTATTTGGGTATACATAAAATATATTTGGAGTAGTTTTTGTAGTAGGGCATCACATGTGTAAAGCGGCTTAGTTTTTGAAAATGTGTCTCTTGGTGTTCTATCGTAGTTTCCCTAAAAAATGTTTGTAATATCATAAAATAAAAAAGAAATTTGTTGTTTTCTCGAAGTGAGAAAACTTTTATATTTTCACTCATGCTTCGCATTCGTGAAAATATAAAGTGTTCTCACTTCTCGATGAAATAAAATATGTTATTTGCTCCAAAACAACAAATATCCTCATATATAATATATTATAGATTTGACTTAATATATTGCAATACACTTTTCATGCGTGTATCGAATATGACCATAAATGCTCGTTTTCAGTTACAATTATACATAAGGAGAAAATGGTCATTAGTGTATGTTTTTAATTCAAATTTAATGAACTCAAATTATCTCCAATTACTTAACTAGCAAAGTTAATAATTTCTTTTAAACACATTTTAACTGTCATTTGAATGTCCCTTACACTGAATGATGCCTATGTATAACCCAAGTAGAACGTGTATATTAAAGGGACACACGCCATTATTTAAGTAGTTATTAAGCATACACATTATCATCTCGATTTAGTATTCCGACAACATGATCACTTTAAAATGCCTACAGTTTTCGTTGTTCTATCTGACGTTATAATATCTTAAGTTAACTTTTATTACATTATTGATGCAATATTATCAACAGTTTGTAATATTAAAAAAATTGTAACAATTGTTAACCACCATAATAGGTCCCATTTTCAAACCGGTGTATACAATTAACGACACGCCGCAAGTTTATCAAGAAAGACTGGCGTATGTCCCTTTAATAATAAACTAAAAAAAGACTGGCGTGTGTACCTTTAATAATAGACTAAAACAAGACTGGTGCAATATAAGCAAAACATTAAGAAGTTTATAATAGCTCACATAGTTGCAACAACAAAATATGTAGCCATATCAACAACATGATCACAGTAATAAAAACTACGGACAAATAAGTATGGTGTACGATCAGTTTCATAATTATTTCACTAGTATGATACTATATTATGAGTATGATACTGTCTTTTTTACAATCATTCAGAGCTTTTCAGTATCATACACAATCATTAAATAGCATACTAACATCTACAATAATGACACTCGCCGAACGTAACGCATGGTAAGGTTTAATTCGTATAATACAGTATCATACTCCGTAAGTTCAATATCATGCTAAATGACTTGAGTATGATAGTAAAAAAGACAGTATCATACTCAAAAATAAAGTATCATACAAATGAAATAATTTTGACCCTAACCGTACACCATAAACAACTGCATTTTGCTTTTGCTTCACGCGGGAATACACCGGGTTTACGTCCTTATCCGACGCACGAGGCTAAGGAAAGTGTTTTGCCCAAACACACGCCGACATCGTGGTTCCGGTGGGGCTTGGTTTCAAGTCCAAGGTGCTATTTACCCGATAAACCAAATTACTAAGAAGAGTAGCGTAGCAAAGTGCCTATATTTTAGTTAAATACTGTGTCAAGATTAAAATAATAGTGTGAAAATTAACGCAATTGTGATAGCATGATGACTAAGAATAGGTATGTGGTTTTCTTTAAAGGGGCTTGCCCCAGAAGGAGTCGTCCATGAATCGTTCTTTGATTATTCAGAACAGGTATTATAACCATTAATAAAAAACACGAAACGTATAAAACATGCATAAGCCATCTTTGAAACGTAACACTGACATTTTGCATCAATTATTTAGATTACATTTCGCATAGTCTTATTGGATTTATTTAACGAATAGCTTTCTGATGTTAACTAGTGTCGTATTTTCCTTAATAGTAAAACCTCGTATTACTATTCTGATGTTGTAAACAAATTAAACAAACTGCAGACACCACTGTGCCTTTTCTAGACGAAAACTATTGTGTATATAGTATATTTGTCTAATTAAAGCATGGTCTAAATGATCAGTACATGAAAAATGCATATTAATAAATGCAGACAATTCCCAAGTTGTTGCGTCTGTTTGATCAAGATCGATTCAGGACGTTTCGGCACCAAACCATTTCGTCACCTAGACAAATCGGCACCTAGACGTTTCGACATCAAACCATATCGGCATCTATTTTAATTGTTACCCTAGACGTTTCGGCACCCATAAAGAAGAAGTAAAGAAATTAAATATTTTCTATAAGATCACTTGTAATTCATTTAAAATGCAAAATGGATTGCCTTAGCGGCAACTCCGAAGCGGTTTTGAGCCTGAATACAACTAAAACATGAACATAAATAGCCCCATATGATAATCACTTGTAAAATTTAAATAAATATGACTTTTATATTATATTGTAGCATGGTCACTGAAATTCCCTTTGTAATAGCTCAGGTGTAAATCATTTAATTGAAAGTACTTGAACATGTTCCCTTTAACATGTATAATAATATATACCTATGACCAAATAAAAACTTATCTGTATTCATACATTATCTTTTAATTCTTTACGTTACCTTCCAGTCATCTCCATATCGACGACTACAGGTATGTGACTTGAACAAAGCCTCCACAAACTAAGCCATTATTAAAAATCGTCTACATATAACGCATGCGTTATACTTTTCTTGTTTAAAATATTCTCCCCAAAGCAAAAACACGTTACTTTCAAGGTCCAGACAAAATACATTCGTGAGGCCAGCCCTTTTATGTTACCAGTAAATAATCTAGTAAGTATACTAATAACTTTCAATGTTTGCTCCAGTTATCCATGGGGCGGCTCTAAATGACTTATAATGTGTTGATGAGCCGTTAATATACATTCAAGTTTAAAAGATTGCTTTGTGTCCCTTTACGTTATCTGGCATCATATACAGATTTACATATAGGAATGAAAACACGGCAGTATGAACTACTTTGTATTCTTAATTATATTCTGAAATTGCCTAATGTACCCAACACTTAGGATTATGCTAATTTGTTTTAAATCATTATGAGAAATTATCAAATATTTAAATTAGGCAGAACAAATAATTAGTGGACTGGAGTTAGCCATGCAGTTAATAGCACGGAGGACTTGAAATTCTAGGCCAATAGTTCAAGCCTCACTGGCGCAACTGAGTTTCGTCGGTTTGTTCTTGGGCAAGACACCTTCCATTATCCTCGTTTGGGCGGTCCCGTATATCCGAGTCTATCCTACGAGCACGTTGAAGAACCATAGCTATGGAATCAATTCGTTAGTACCAGTAGGGCAGGATCCCGGATTACATGTACTATGTATGTTTCCACTCTCGCTGGGGCGGCTCTTAATAAACTGTAATGTGTTGATGAGCCTTAATCTTCGTTCAAGTCGAAACGATTTAAGATTGTCGTCTGTCAACATCTGGCATCATAAAAACAAATCCTTGGTATGACAAAACAATACCGCTCAGGCCAATGATAGTATAAAAGGATGTGCCAATACATTTATATCACTACAACAATACCGCTCAGGCCCATGCTAGGATAAAATGTGGTACCAATTCATATATATCACTAGGAAAATATCACTCATGCCCACGATAGGATAAACGGTGGTACCAATACATCTATATCACCAACACAATACCGATTAGGCTCAAGGTAGGATAAAAGGTGGTACCATTACATGTATATTACCAAAACCAAAACAATACCGCTCAGGTCTATGGTAGGATAAAAGATGGTACCAAAACGTTTATATCACCAAAACAATACCGCTCAGGCCCAATATTTGATAAAATGTGGTATCAATACATGTATAGCACGAAAACAAGACCACTCAGGCTCATGGTAGGATAAAATGTGGTACCAATACATGTATATCGCCAAAACAATACCGCTCAGGCCCAATGTAGGATATAAAGTTGTACCAAAACAAGTATATCACCAAACTAACAACGCTCATGCCCATGGTAGGCAAAAAGGCGGTACAAATACATGTATATCACCAAAACAATACCTCTAGGTAAAGAATATCGTTCAGGCCCATTATAGGATACAAGGTGGTGTCAATACCTGTATATCACTAAAGCAATACCACTCAGGTCCATGGTAGGCTAAAAGGTGATGCAAATACACGTATATCACTAAAAAAATTCCGCTCAGTCCCGTGGTATGATCAACGACGTTGCCCATATATCACTAAAACTATTCTGCTCAGGTCCATGCTAAGATAAAAAGCAATGACGATGTATCACTAACACAAAACTGTTCAGGTCCATAGTAAGATAAAATGTGATGCCCATATATCACTTAATAATGCGCAGGTCAATGGACAGATACAAGGAGATACCTACATATCACTAACACAAAACTGCACGCCCATGGTTGGATATGCCAGTAATAAATTCTGCAAAGGCTCAGAGTAGGATAAGGTATTACTTAAACGGTACTGTTCAGGCACATGCGAGAATAACATGCGATGCCTACATATCACTAAAACCTTACTGCTCATATACATGCTAGACTAAAAGGCGATGCCTACATATCACTCAAACCTTACTGCTCATATACATGCAAGACTAAAAGACGATGTCCATATAATTTAAACAATGATTTATTCAATTAATGAATGGGATAGGACAAAAAACAATGCCTATGTAAGACCTCTCCCGTGCAAAGGCCCATGATAGGATGCCAATAAAACACTATAATTGTTCTCTTAATGCTCTAGATAGGATAACATTGGATAGCGATATATCACTTAAACAATACTGCTCGGATCCATGGTAAGATAAAAAAAAAAGCCAACGTTGATATATTGCAAATATACTGCCCGGCCCAAGATAGGATAAACGGCAATGTCGATATATCACGAACACAATACTGCACAGGCCCATGGTAGGATAAACACTGATATATTCCAACACAGGTATAGGTTGGAAATTAGCGTGTTCACGTTATTCATATATTTTTGATGTCTGACACAGTTAGTTGTTCATGTAAAAAATCTAATTGAAAGTACCGTTTGTTCGTGTAGTGATTATTTATCTCATAGATGGCTTACGTTTGAATGTCATAATTGCATAGGTACTTGCTGTTCATATAATCAATGAAAGTCAACGTTCTCTGCGTACTCGGTGTTTATCAATGCGCTCTGTGGAACTAACTGGTGTGCGACTCAATGAATAGTTAGGCAATATGCCGAGATATAACGGGACGACCAAACTAACGATGATGTTACTAAAACAGATATAGGATACCTAGGTCGAACTGAATCAATGATTGTCTATTACCAGTTGCTATCAACCGGACAGATATAATGTGACGAAGTCAAAGACCCGGAGTCGAGGGTTTGTAGGAACATGAATTGAGATGATCGACCTTGCTCTGACATGCAACCAAAGTATGAAAGGAAAAATCTGGAAATAATCGAACACGATCAAACAAAAAATATTGCAGTCTCGGTTTAATTGAGACTGTTCATGAACGGTAGTGAAAAATGCTTGCTACCGTTAACGCCCTCTAGCCCCGGGTTGAGCAGAACTCAATATTTAAAATGCTAATAGTACAGACAGTTCAGCCATCCCGAAGATGGTATGCATATGGCGGTGAACATGGAACCTTCGATGATGTGTTTTCACACCATTCCATGGCCAGCGGCGAATGGTCCCAGTTTCTAACAAAACGCTTTGCCCTAAACGGGAAAACAATGGGCGTAAAAAAAAGAATGGAATTTAGCTGGGGCAGAGGTTATTAAGCCTGCGTATCACAGGTAACAATCAAAAACTAAATTAAAAAGGAGGCAAATACATATTTTATTTAACACATGTTCCACAATGCATTTAATTTCATAATTAATTGACTGTTCTTTCAAACTTAACTGGAAAGCATGGACACTTCAAAGAGAAGTATCGGGTTGGTTTGATAAGCTCTGCATGTTTTAGAATATTTGCTGCAACGATTTTCTAGGCAATAAACCTGAACATTCGCTATATTAACTTATGACCTTTCAGGAATCGATGATCATAATTATTGAGGAACAAACATCTTATATAATCATCGCCTTTTAGTAAATATACCGTCCAGTACAAGTGTTCAACACTGAATTAAAGAAGCTGTTTTTACTTAAATATCAATTGTGCGGAGGAAACATTACATGATGTAGAGGAAGGTCAACTTGATTTTCCTAGCGCTAAAACAATTTCATATTCCAATTGTGCAGGCTATGTATAACTGTGCTTCTTTTTTCAGTCGGCATATATGAAATGTATTAACTTCTTTTTTAGTTTGTTAGTACTGTGATTACTGCTTTTTTTGGCGTTATTAAAGCCTGGTTTGGGCGATGGTGGAAGAATTTGCACACACACTGTTTCATTCGCCATCTCGTTGAGTATTTGTATGTTGATGGGATCAGGGAAAAGTTAGTACTTTCAATAATTTGAGTGGATCTATTAAGAACTATTTTTAGACACATATATCAAGTTTGCGTTTTTATTTTACTCATAACACTATTGTGTTCCTCGGACTTGGTGCGTTACTGTTTAATGAGGTTTTTATTGCAATTACAATTTGAATCATGGCTCAGATGGAAATTCCTCGAACCTAAACAAAGGAAGTAAGTAATATATGTTTGTTACGAATACCTCAACCTTTTCATCAAAAGGGCATATTCCCCTATTTAAATATGCAATTAAGATGAAGCAATTACATTTCGTAAAATACAAAATTGACCTGCTCGATATTAACAATGTGTGCACACATGTACATAATATAATATAAAACAGCAAATTTTAACTTGTTTATCATATAAAATACCATGAATAATTTTCCCCTTCAACAAATATTTAACTACCTTCATTTATTAAAACAATATTATTAACACAATATAAAATCAATCCACGCTACCGTTCTCTTTTGAATGACGGAAATCAATTTTCATGAAAAAAGTCGCAGTGGTCCGGACAGTTGACCTATTGAACCTCAAAGCAAATAGATTCTACAACTTACCAGGCAATAAATACACAGTAATTATAAAATCAATTTATGCAGCCGTTTTCTTTTAAATGAGCGGAAACCAATTTTCGTAAAAAACAGGTCAGAATGGCCTGGACCTTGACCTACACAAAGTGAATAGATTCTATATATTCACAAGATATAAATGCATAATATTTATATATCCGTTCTCATTTAAATTAAGAGATAACACTTTTCGTAAAGCGGTGACAATGATTTTGACCCTTGACCAATTCACATCAAATCAAAACGCGTCTACGTCTCACCAGTATATGAAAACACATGAAATATAACAGGAATCTTTAAATGAGCGGAAACGGATTTGCAAAACAAGTTATGAGCTAGGTTATATTTGCAGGATAATAAATATTGCATAGCTCTGCCGCATGAAAATAATGTGTAACAACAAGATGAAGATGTGCGTGATGTTTCGTGAACATATGTCAGTTACCGATAAGTTATGTCAAGGTAAGATTGCAAGTTAATGTGCGACGGACGAAGGACGACGAGGACGGACGACAGACGAACCAATACGTGGCTTACCTCAACACTCATATTACATACAATGTAACAGTTGTTAATGAACCTCTTTGGTATTTAACATTCATTATAATTGGATACAAAAATGCTTTCAAAAACATGTTATAAAGTTGCCGTATCTATCTGTAATAATTGCTATTTTTACCAATTAATAGTAGTTATGGAGCATCATTATGTTATCAGTTTCTAGCATGAGGCTTATTATATGATAATATGCACGCCATATTTGTTGAAAGACAGAAATGTAGCAATACAATTTTGTATTTCTATGGAAACAGATTTAATACACTGTAACCTCAACCCGTTTTTTCCATAAAGCGTGTCATTGAGAATATATTAAGTATCGTGTATTTAAACTTGTGATTATTATTCAGAATAAGTATTTTATTCGACGCGCGTTACATTATCGGAAACATTTAGTTTACTGTTAAAGTAAAGAAGGTATTATATATACATGATATATATACATACATGACTATACTTCCCAACAAAAGTTGGTGTAATGATATATCAATAAAAGTGTGATTAATGTGTAATTGTTGATATATTACTTTAGAACACGCATATGGAATTGATGGAAATGAACTCCAATATTTTTTGCGAAACCGGACCGTTACCATTTAGTTGATGAAAACCAGCTTTTAGATTATGACTCGACCTGGAGAGTTACCGAACACAGACACAGTACCATTGACAATGACAGCTGCGGTTGTCCCGATTTAAAAAACAACAACAAAATACAACGATCTTACCACGCCTACGCGCTAATTAATTGTACATTAATAACTGCCCTAACACCCAATGTTCACCTCTAATATATTAACATAAGGTGCAACAGTTAATTAATAGTAAACGCATTCTAAAATTATTATTTTTTTAAAAAATCTTGTAAATTTAAATGTTCACCTGAAAAATAAAGTGCATGCTAATACCTGCAGCCAAAGTGGACGAAGAAGAACCTTGCTCAGTTTTGAAAACTTGAGGCTGAATTTCCCGACCAGTCAGTGATATTTTGTGATCCAACAACGTGTGTTCCGACAGCTCTTCAATACATTTCGGTAAGTTTGCTTCCACACATGTGATGATAACGTTTAGCTCACCTTCCATAACGGCAGCATATATCATGTCGAAGATTGCGTACCATTCCGTAGCCTTAGTAATGTCTAGTTTGTTCTTTCCTGCAAACTCTTCAATCAAGAGAACACTGACTTCTCCCAGTCTAGCACACTGCCACTGAAAAGGTTGCGACAAAACAAGACAGTGTTCCCGTTGGTAAGCAGACATGAGATTTACAGCTAGAGTTGTCTTTCCTGAATTTCTAGGACCTCCGATCAGAATCGTTTTGTGCTGCTTAAATATATCCTTTGCCTGACGAAACAGCTGTGGTATATGGAAGTCGTGCTTAATATGCTTGAGGAATACAGCCGATTGCCCTGGAATTAAAGACGTGTTTTAATTACATCCTATTCTTCTCTTACTTGTCTCATATTATGTTTTCGCTCCAAAAAGTTCTTTTTTTTCTCTTTGTATATAAATATAAGTCGTACATACGCCATGAAAACACAATCTTCCGTTTTCTATTGAATTGAATTGAATGTTGTTTAACGGCTCATCAACACAATACAGGTTATTTAGAGCCGCCTCAGAGAGAGGGGAAGGATACATAGGAATCCGGGAACAAGCCCTACTATTATTATCGAATAGATTCCTATGGTTCTTTAACGTGCTCGGAGGATAGATTGATACACGGACCGCCCGGTTTACGTCCCCATTCGACGGACGAGGCTAAGGAAAAGTGTCTTGCTCAAGAACACACCGACGGAACTCAGTGGCACCACGGAGGATTGAACCCGGGCCCTCCGGTTACAAATCCGCATTTTCTATAAAAAAGAAATAACAATAAAACTAACGTGTATCGTTTCAGATCAGACTACACCAATTACCAACCAATCAGCGGACAGAGAAAAAGTTCCAGGGTAAATTCGGAGCTATTACACAGAATCTCTTAATTTTGATTGGTTGACAAGGTAAACAAACCAAAAAATCTTTCTAAAAAATTAAAATTCTTTTGAATAGTACTTATAAACTTTAAGGTTAAATCATACATTTATACAATGTATTCATAATGTGTTTCAAAACAAGTAATAAACAATATAGCTTCCTATATTAGGGAACTCAGTACAGAGCTTAGAGCTATAAGGTAGGCATATGAAAAATGAATTGGTGTAGTATGACCTAAAGATAGATTCTGCATAGGGCAAAAGTGAAAGTATATATACTTTTTTTCTAACACAATGATTTGAAAGTGTGAGAAATGTTGAATTATGATGTATTTTGACTTTTCCTATCAATCTGTTTATCGTTTTTAAATATTTGAAAATGTTATGATGCAACAAAGGTAATTTATCTAGTAGGTTTTATTCATTTCTGAGGGCTTTTCATGGATCTGTACTTTAAACAGTGCTTATTGGTTGCATGGTTACATGAAAATGACCTGAAAGATAGTACAAACAATATCTAATAAAAAATACAATAAACAGTACAGTTACAGGCAATATCGTGTAATGAGCATATTGTAAAACATGGCATGGCCCTAAAATTGGAGTTGGGGAGGATAGTCTCAAATTTTTTTTTTGTCATTTTCAAACTGAAAAGATGCATTTTCTTGATGGTTTCATATATAGAAACTGCCGAATAATGTTAATTAATGCATTTGAAGGCAGATTTTATATATATACAAAAACAGTGGCGTTTTATGATACAATCTGCTATTTTGACCCCTGAAAATCACAGATATTATGTTTGAGTAGATAATATTTTCAAGATAGCTTCAACTAGTTGAAAATCACATGTTGTTGATGAAATCAATTTAAAATCACTTTATTCGAAGCAAAATATTGGAACGGTTATCGAGATATGGCATTTTGAACATTCTGGATTTACGCGTAAAAACCGAAGGTATTTTGCTTTAGCCGAAGCTCTTTTAAGCCCTCATATTTTGTATCAAACAATTTAGACAGAAAAATACAACTTCAGTCAGGTGTGAATGTCTCTTTAGATCAGACTACACCAATTATCAACCAATCAGCGGGCAATGGAAAAAGTTCCATGGTAAATTCGGAGCTATTACACAGAATCTCTTTATTTTGATTGGTTGACAAGGTTGAAACCAAAGTTGAAAAATTAAAATTCAACTTTTGAAGAGTACTTATATAGGTTAACTCATACATTTGTGCAATGTATTCATAATTTGTTGCATAAACAAAAAAAGAAGTATATTTTACATTTTCCTCATGTTTCTACATGCAAGTAGGTTGGTCAACACCTCCGACCCAAACAGCTTTTTTAAAACATTCGCAACGTATGGCTTAGGCATGTGTTTTTGATAAAACTAAGATAGGTCTTTCAAAACAAGTAATAAACAATATAGCTCCCTATATTAGGGAACCCAGTACAGCGCTTAGATCTATAAGGTAGGCCTATGAAAAATGAATTGGTGTAGTATGGCCTAAACTCAAGTGCATCTTTATTACTCTTGCTGCCATTAGGCATCTGACTGATACAGAAGTTTATCAATTGGACATGCGTTAGTAGCAGTGAACAGTTTCTTTCAGTTATAAACTACTATAATTGTACATGGAAGCAGTGAACGGTTGATATTTGCTATTTTGCAACATGCTCACTTGAGGTCAGATCAGGGCTAGTTTTTTCGCATGAAATACAAAATGTGTAAATTGTCTGGTCGCGCACTTAACGGTATATATTATTGTTACTTTGGCTACTGCCAAGTTCTTACATACTTGCATTGAGGGTTTCTAGGCTATTGTTTTGTTATAGTCATATATACATGGTTATATAATGCTGCCTAGTGTGTTAGAGGATATAGCCTGGCGGTGATTTCTTTGTTTACCCTGTATATCAGGAGGATACGAATGCGGTTTGGTGCAATCCTACCTCTGGTGTAAAGCCACAGCATCCTTTTTTCCACTGACCATTCAAAGGCCGTACACCTATTTTACACTGACCATTCCAAGGCCGTACCCCTATTTTCTGTCATTTTATGTTTGTGGTATCTCAAACCTTGTTTCTATTTGCACTTGCAGTTGTCGTTTATTTTAATGAGTGTTTGGTTGACTGTGTTCTGTGAATGCTACATTTCATGTTGTACTGGATGACATATTGAACACTGACAGACCTTCTTTTCTATTATCATAATGGTTAATACTATATATCCTAAATAACTTAAATAAAACATAATAACACATCATGACATATACTGTTATCTAAAACTAAACAAAGCTAAGTACACTGACAGCCCTTCTTTTCTATTATGGGTAATACTATCTATTCTAAATGATTTCATCCAAACAAAGCTAAGTAAACATTGCTGAAACTGTCACGTATTTTTAAACACATCTCTCTATTGAAAATGATGATATAAATAGTTAAGTCTATGACAAGAGAGATCATTTTAATTTTGATATTGTAAAGTATTCATATTAAATGGGAATGTTCCCCGAGATTCTTCTCATGAGGTCTATGTTTCTCAACTTATATCTTTTTCTGGAGCTTGTAGTCGTGTTGAGAAATTTAATGTTCGTAATGTTTGTGTAACTAAGAAGATACTACAGCAGGGCTACAGTTACCATAAACTGCGAAAAAAAATATTGGCAAACTTGTATTATCGTAACCCGGATCTACTTTTAAAATATAAAAGTAATTTAGGAACTCTTCTGCGACAAAGCCAAACTTCATAAGATCCTTAGAGTTTATGACCTTATCATTCTGCAAAGCACTTCACGTTTAGTGGTTGATCAAGTCACATTTCGCCACTATGCTTTCCTCTTTGATTGTACGCCCGGAGAGATATGACGACGTCTACCTAAATCCTCAACGGACGGTAGCGTTTGATGTGCGTCTTAAATCTTTTCCTGTATTCATATATGCATGGCCATTAATGTAGTATGCTTATTAAAGCTGCCTTGTTTGTTATAGAATATGAACTGGCGGGGATATCAATATTTACCCTGCCCCATTTTATTGGGATGACAATAGGGTAAGAGTGATGTTTGGTGCATTTTTAAAAGTATATGAAAGGAGTAATTTGGAAATCGCAGAACACGATAAATACAAACAATATTCAGTCTTGTCTTGCTGTAAGGCGGCCGTAAAAAGTTGCTCCGACTAGAAATCTGTAGTGTTATTACTTACTGGTCCTTAGGGATGACCGAGCCCAATATTCGTGGCTATAAAGTAGAATATCGCTTAAGCCGGTGCTAGGAGGCGTGAGAGGTGTTGCACTCGACATTATCTCACATCAACAGACTCAACAAAACCGAACCTGCTAAGTTTATCTCTTGTTTGTGTTTGTTGCTTCCAAGGGTTCACACCTTCTAGCCCCGCGTTGAGCTGAACTCAATATTTAAAATGCAGGTTGTACGACAGATTGAGCCATCCCACATATGGTATACACATAACGCTGCACATGAACCTTCGATGAAATATGTTCATACCATACATTGCAGGTTGCAGAAAAAAGCATCTACAGTCTCAACTCGCTGCTTTTGTTTTTCTGAAAATAAAGATATAAAACGATAGTTATACATGTGCGCCATTCTCGTGTTTCTGGTACATTGTAATGGTGGCAGCATCGGAATTGAATTTGTTAGTTTTGATAATACATGTAGTTTGGTTAATTTTGACATCAGAACTCTTAGACCATAATTGCTTGCATTGACATTTGGGAAACGGATATTATTAAGCATACCAGACACCGCGTAACCGAAGACAAGTAGATGCAAGTATCGAAATCTAATATAACTTTCATCTATCGTAGTCAATCAAAACACTCATTAAGGTAATATATTGAAAATGTTAATAATAAAAATAATAAGTGTACTTACATTACAAAAATACAAGGATTGACACTAGGTGTTAGCGAAGTTGAACAGGCAATGGCTAATTAATGAGTATTTGTGTTCCCTGTAACCTGGTATAAACAGCCAGCGGCCATTATGCCACTGACCATTTCTAAGCTGTACCCATATTATAAACCCTTTTTGTTTGTGCTGCGCATATTTTTCTTTTATTTTTCCTTGTGTTTGTTGTTTGTTTTACTAGCGTTTTGTTTGTTAACTGTGTTTTTGAATGCTACATACATGTACCTACCTAATTTTAATTTTCGGCATATATACATGTACCTACTTTCAGTGTCAAACCATATTATGTTGCTCTAGGATCATCCTCATTCAAATTAGGGAACATCAACCGCTTCACAATAGCCAGCATTTATTTTGTTAAAACAATTGCTCAGTATTTCTCCACTTAAATAGACAAATAAGGAGAATACAAATAGATCTTAATGA
>JAWPHD010018270.1:0-40652 GCA_037043455.1 Cyrtodaria siliqua | reverse complement strand
CTCCATAATACAGTTCGTGGTCGATTGCCAACACGATGATGACTGGTATAAGTGGTATCCCTGTAACAGTATAAGACATACATACATATAAAATAAGACAAGTACCGTAGCATCAATAACAATTTGCCAATAAAACAATACAACATTTGAAATACAATTGTTGTTTACGAGTAGGGATACAAGACGAACATTCACGGAATACAGTTAACTTGAATCATCGCTCGGTTTTCTCCGTTCAGCCTCGGTGTGCAACCGTAATTGTTCACGTTGATTTCCCAATCGGAACTGCCTCGTCGGATTTCGTCACTCCGAGTACGGAAATTGGCGAAGAGTTCCGGTCGGTTGATTTCCGACACAAGAAATTACCGTAATATGCCATTCCGACTGTTCGGTGTGATGTGGATATCATTGTTGCTCAGTCTAATATTCTGTGCCATAGACAGTTTGATCGTTTATAAATCACTTTGTCTTAATCATCAGAATTTATTCGTGTTAACGTTATCAAATTTTAGCCTAACTTCACTTGCTTTCAATCAATGTTTTAAACTGTTATATGGCACTCTCACTGCACTGACGCGCACATGCACATAATCCACAAGGAGTGGTGTTGCAGTATAAGTAGATAGGGATAGGTCTAGCATGAATGTTAAAATAACCTGTACAAATGATGAAAATATTATGGCTGTAGCATTGGATTCTTGAAGAATGTCTGTACATAGATAATGTAATAAAAGGCATTGTCTTATGGAGATATCATACACTGCATTGCAATATATAGGTTCCAAAGACTTATCCCATGTATATACAGTATATATGTATGTGAAATGCGTAAAATAGGTATCGAGAACTTACCCCAAGCTGGTATCATAGTCTTTTTCATGAAATTCGGTATGTACGTTCCGAGGACTTTGACAAATCTCAGGTACTGGAGCAATCCTTCCACTAGCATCCACATGAAGGATACAAGGATGAAATAGTGAAGAACGGCTGCCACAATTTTACACCCGACCTTACTCTCCACTCGCTCCATACCCACCAAAAACACGATGGACGAACATAACATCGACGCACTGAGGTTGATCAAGACCTGCTGTCCACGACCGCTACGTAGATGCCTAGAATAGATCAGAGGTTCAATACAATTAGATATAAACGGAAAATGAAGCATTAAAAGAAAACGTACAGATCACAGAGCATTTGTGTCGCCTGCCATGTGCTTATTTAAATATATGAGCTAGCTAAAGTTTTACGGACTATGGAATAAGTTATTGGACATGTGTAAGGACATTCCTTGCAGTACGATTAAGATGTTTATGGAAGTAGGTCAACTAGGTTACAGGTTATGGTCAAGATCTGGTTGCACGTTGAAGTGTGACAGACGGACGACGATGACGACAGAAGATGGACCTAGTGATCCCTAAGAGTATGGCATGCTACGCAGGAGACACAATACAAGTATTACTACTTACTTAAACACAAGGAACGTCAGTATGGTGAGCCCAAGTCCGATGATGGACAAAGCCAGCCCGACCTGGGTTATGATACTTAGAACCAGCTTTTGCGTTTCTGAGATGGTATGTGCCTGTAAGTCCTGAAATACACGAAACTGGTTAGTTGTGATGCGTTGAAAATAGTAATAACGCAGAAACCATCTATCCCTTGACGTACAACAAAACTGCTTGAGTATCCCTCCAGATAGGGTACCGCACACTCCAGTTTGGTTGATCCTAGTTCAACAAATGTAAGATATGTAGACGTGAAAACACAGGTTAATTATGCGCTTAAATTCGGTGTGAAATGCGACATTGCACATTGAAGAGGTATCACAATGTGGGTTCCATAGGAACAAAAATACCCGTTTATATTACTATAAGGCAGCTTGTGCCCAAGTTTGGTTAGGCTAGATCAAGAAAAGTAAACCTCGAGGTGGATAAGGACGTCGAGGCAGACGCCGACGAGATTACAAGTTTGTTATCCTTCGAAGAGTTGAGCTAAACAAAAACTAAATTGAAAAAGGGGTATCACTAAGGGAAAAACGACAAGACCGAAAAGCCCTGACAACATGCACACATTCCAAGTCAGTGCTTAATCTTTCATATGAATCGGATGGGAAATTTATGAAATGCAAGCTGCAAACAATTATCTAACGGACGGCCTGTCGGACAGACAGACGGACGGGCGGAGATTATTCAACTGTTTAATATCCCTCCGTTTTTCTTCGAAGGGGCGGGGGACAATAACAGAGATCAAAGAAAATATGTCACAACTGGTCTGTTTTCCATACTCTTTGCCTAATGTAGAATTGCTTTTCTCAGTTAGCTTGAAATGTCTTATAAACGTGTTACAACTCATACTCACAATTAAGACTGCAAAGTTGGTGAGATGGTTACATTCACAGATTATTCTACCATCACCTTTTTTGGTGATACAGCCTTCAGTATTCCATCCCCCTGCGTCTTCATTGGCGGAGTAATTCCAATACGCACACACAATATCATCGTGATTCTGAAAACAAACAAAATGAATAATAAAAATAGTCCCTCTGTTTTTTTAATCTTTCTTGGTTGAATAGTCGAGTTAACAACATACGATTTCAACGAACATTTTGAAAACATAATCAACAGAGAGAGGTATGATTTTTGTTTTGTTTGTTTAGGGTTTAGCGGCATTTTTATCACATACTAGGCTATATATGATAGTCGATATTTGTGGTAGGGGCTGACCACCCACTTCTTTCCGGATAAAATCACTAATTTATACCTCCCGCTATAAACTATAGATGGAGCAATCGACTCAATGGCCTTGTGAAACTTTGATTTTGAAATTTGTTCATGCTAGGATGACGCAATCAATATGGTAACCTTCTAGATACAATTGAGTTATGATTCGAAGAAGTAAACAAGATGATGCGAATGTCTTCTCCGTACGACCAGAACAAGTGCCTCGTCTTGTCGATTTCCGTCATTCGGGAATCCGAGTACGGAAATTGGCGAAGAGTTCCGAGCGCGCCTCGTCTATTTCCGTTAACGATATGGAAATCCGATTGTAAACTGAACTAAATAGAATAGAAAAACCGAGCGATGATTCAGCCTTAATTTGCATATATATTACACTTGTGTATTACAATTTTTGCGTCATGGATTTATTACACACTACACCTGAAGTTATATTATATATATTTGTTTCATGTTATCAAAGAAGCAATACATGTTATCAAAGAAGCAATTCATAATTTTGATAGATCATCATACAAAAACTGACCAATCAGAAATAAGACCAATACATTCTTGTAGGTGGTAAACTCGGTCTTTATCATTGATGGTCAACCAAGTTTACTGTAAAAGTTAATGTATCTACAGTGATATTCTTTTAAAACCCTGCATATTTGATGCACATTCATGCAAACCGATTCAGTACATGTAACTTTCAAAATCAAAATCTTAAACATTATCGTCTTTTTACTCTGCCAAAGATTTTTATTTTACTATAGAACCTAAGGGTAATATCCGAGTAACACAAATGTTATCACCTACTGAAAAAAAGATAAAATCTCATCATCTTTACAATGGAAAAGTATGAAAACTAACCTCTAACGGATAGAAGACAGCAATGACACGTTCATCACCAAGATCGTAGACAGGTCGGTCATTTTTGAATAGCTTCGCCGCTGCCACTTTGCTGTTTATTTTAAACCTACCATTGACGACAGAAAATAGATTTGTGTTACCATAGATGTGGAAGGCCAGCTTGGATGGAATACCTGGAAGACAAAATGTGCTGCGTCGTTAGTGATGTAGATCAGTCATTAATTACAAATCAGGTATTTATCCATGGTTAAAAGCGATCCCATTGAGTGAACAAGTGTAAGTTTAACCCTTTCACCGCCAAATTTCAGATGTCGTCTGCTAAAATTTTCATTCATATTTATAAATAAAGTGTTATGGAAACATTCTTACTGACTGGTGAACGGTGTAAATTCTAATCAGCCTGCACACAATATACAGGTTGATCTGGCTTTACACTGGTCGTAAAAATCGATGTATTCGACTGTGGCAGCGAAAGGGTTAAGTATGATGTAAGGTTGTATAGAACAGTACCCGTCTCGAAAGGAAAGGCATAATGACGCTAGTAGTAGACGTCTACGGAGGTTCGAGGCCATTCTCCATAAACCTTACACATGTGCATAATAAAATATTCCAATAAGTATGAAAAGAACGTTGAGCAAATCAATGACAAGATTTAAACTTTTAAGCAATCCCAAGCTTTCTTTTCGTATGAGCTACCTATCCATAAAGTTTCATTCCAATATCTCATTCCTAACTGAAGTTATTGAGCGGTTTTCTATTTTAAATAGCAGCGACCTTGACCTTGAGCCCAGTGACTCCAAATGCAATCCCAAGCTTACTTTTTATATAAGCTACCGACCCATAAACCTTGACCTTAATCCTAGTGACCCCAAATGCGATCCCAAGCTTCCTTTTCATATAAGCTACCTACCCATAACGTTTCATTCCAATATTTCATTCCTAACTGGCTATTGAGCAGAAACAGTTTGTCTATTTTTAGCAAGAGTGACCTTGACCTTAATCCCAGTGACTCCAATTGCAATCCCAATCTTCATTTCCATACAAGCTACCTACCCATAATGTTTCATTCCAATATCTCATTCCTAACTGAAGATACTGAGCGGAAACTGTTTTCTTTTATATTTGTACTGACAGTGACCTTGACCTTAAACCCAGTGACTTCAAATGCAATCCCAAGCTTCCTTTTCATATAAGCTACCTACCCATATAGTTTCATTCTAAAACCGGTCTACGATCGGTAAGGGACTAATAAATCAGTAAACCATAGGATGATATAGACACTGAAATAATCAGTTTTGTGTAGGGACGAAAAACATATTCCGTTGAGGGTGAACTGACATCCCATCATTATTTAATTACGACTTCAATAGGCGATATACTTTTACATTCACGGATAAAGTCCCATCCAAATATCTCAGAATTTATACGAATTTATACGAGATGGAGTTTACACAAACAGCTAGACAAACGGAGAGAAGAAGGAACACATGAAACGCACACGTATTTAGTCCATTTCTTCTCCAGGAGGACTACGACATTGTATCGTGTTTAAAAGTATGACAAGGTCTAATTCTGATCTACCTCGTATTAAATTTTCTGGCAGATAAATTGCAGTGTCTGTATTGTTCAGCTTGACATCGCCTGATGTAGCAATAGAGGCCAGTGAATCATTCTGAATGCCAGGTGTTTCTGTTTTCGTCAGGTCGATTCCTATTATCAGGTCGCCTCCGCCTAGCTGTTGTATTACCTCGCCGACAACGGACGAACGACTGAAACGCTGTACTTCAGAGCCGAAGAGCCTGATCTGACTGGTTAGATCGTCCACTGCCCTTATGATTCTAAATGAAGAAATCAGAATTCGTCTGTTACTTAAGTTAAAGATGAATGACCACCCTATTTGTAGTATTATCAATTAACACATTTAACTCCTAAACATCATAATTATGAACATTTCATGATAGTCCCGGAGAGAAACATACGTTTAAAACCGCTACTAAGTTGTATGTAAAAATAGGTATTATGTGCATGGCGTAGATACGCGTGACTGCACGCACGGGGAAATGAGGTGAATCTGAACTGTATACCTGCACAACTATTGCCAGATAATTGATAATTACATTTACCTGCGGATTAATTCACCTGTTCAAAGTTTTCTACGTCATCAAATAAATTCTTATTCGTGCTTTTCACAGATATTGCAATGCGTAAATTGTAAATATCTATTGTTGCGTATTGATTTCGATTTAAATAAGCATAAAAATGTTCATGAAACAAAACATGGTCAGAGAACTTTAACAGTTAAAGACCGGAGCATATAATAAAGGCAAAGAAAAATAAATTTTATATATCCCTACATCACTGAATTATATATCCCTACATCACTGAATTATATATCCCTACTTCACTGAATTATATATCCCTACATCACTGAATTATATATCCCTACATCACTGAATTATATATCCCTACATCACTGAATTATATATCCCTACATCACTGACTTATATATCCCTACATCACTGAATTATATATCCCTACATCACTGAATTATCTATCCCTACTTCACTGAATTATATATCCCTACATCACTGAATTATATATCCCTACTTCACTGAATTATATATCCCTACATCACTGAATTATATATCCCTACTTCACTGAATTATATATCCCTACATCACTGAATTATATATCCCTACATCACTGAATGATATATCCCTACTTCACTGAATTATATATCCCTACATCACTGAATTATATATCCCTACTTCACTGAATTATATATCCCTACATCACTGAATTATATATCCCTACATCACTGAATTATATATCCCTACTTCACTGAATTATATATCCCTACATCACTGAATTATATATCCCTACTTCACTGAATTATATATCCCTACATCACTGAATTATATATCCCTACTTCACTGAATTATATATCCCTACATCACTGAATTATATATCCCTACATCACTGAATTATATATCCCTACTTCACTGAATTATATATCCCTACATCCCTGAATTATATATCCCTACATCACTGAATTATATATCCCTACATCACTGACTTATATATCCCTACATCACTGAATTATATATCCCTACATCACTGAATTATCTATCCCTACTTCACTGAATTATATATCCCTACATCACTGAATTATATATCCCTACTTCACTGAATTATATATCCCTACATCACTGAATTATATATCCCTACATCACTGAATTATATATCCCTACTTCACTGAATTATATATCCCTACATCACTGAATTATATATCCCTACTTCACTGAATTATATATCCCTACATCACTGAATTATATATCCCTACTTCACTGAATTATATATCCCTACTTCACTGAATTATATATCCCTACATCACTGAATTATATATCCCTACATCACTGAATTATATATCCCTACATCACTGAATTATATATCCCTACATC
Organism: Cyrtodaria siliqua; assembly: GCA_037043455.1. Lineage (NCBI taxonomy): Eukaryota > Metazoa > Mollusca > Bivalvia > Adapedonta > Hiatellidae > Cyrtodaria > Cyrtodaria siliqua. The sequence continues at coordinate 33,604 of JAWPHD010018270.1, read as the reverse complement.
ACTGAATTATATATCCCTACATCACTGAATTATATATCCCTACTTCACTGAATTATATATCCCTACATCACTGAATTATATATCCCTACATCACTGAATTATATATCCCTACATCACTGAATTATATATCCCTACATCACTGAATTATATATCCCTACTTCACTGAATTATATATCCCTACATCACTGAATTATATATCCCTACATCACTGAATTATATATCCCTACATCACTGAATTATATATCCCTACATCACTGAATTAGAATGTGGCACAACTGTTCTTGAACGTATGGAGATTTGATCAGTAAAATCTAAAATCAATTCAATACATGTACTTAAAAATGCTGCATCATAAAAACATACGTTGTTGTCTGCTACAAAATGCATATTTACAAATTTACCCCTAGTGCGTTTAGCCAATCACAGCACAGTAGAGATAATAAAGTGTATTTTTCAGCAGAATTGCCGCTGATAACGGCATGCTCGTTCTATACTGAGTTGCAAAAGAAAATGTACACATCTCAGTTGCGAAAGAAAGTGTGCACTGAGTTTTTTTAGAATTAATTGTATAATTTCCAAAACTAATATATCATGTTTGGTACCAAATTCGTATCATTCCATTGCCAATATCATGTTGTCATTTGTTTTTTCTTAGGTTAAATCATTAAAGGGGGTACATCAGGATTTTTCTAGAAACATCTTTAATTATAAAAAATTTCCATTTCATGATAAAACACTTATATCAATCAAAATATGCTGTTAGAACCATGTTGTTAATGTCTAAACTTTGAATATACTATATAGCTAGGACAGAATCAGACGTAAAATGCTGAAATTAACCATGGTGCGTCACCTAGGATAGCACATATTACTTTGCAAAACAAGGATCATTTTTAGGCTCATTCATTATGTTTTCGCCATGTAGAATAGAAAATGTTATTATTTGTTAATTTTAAGTCGGACACTTAGACCCCCATGAAAAGCCTGATGTACTCCCTTTAAGGGACTGTCGCTTGATAAAGGGATAGGGTGTAAATTAAAATGTGCAAAGAGTACACTTTCTTTTGCAACTGATTATATACACTCAAGAGATAAGAAAACGCAAGACGTGAATTTACGCTACATATTGTATGTGTAATATGCTGATGTTAATCGAATGGTACATCATGGCTACGTTAGACCTTTCCTTTTGGAAAATAAAAATAAAACACACATAACACAGCTATTAGTATTACTTCAAAGTTTCATTATTGACAGAGTACGCGTTTGGCTCAAGCATGTGAGCAAACTCCGGATACAAAATTTTGCAAACCGTTTACGTTAAATACAGTACTGAAATGGCTCAATTTTTCTGAGAGGGAACTTCAACACTTATGAATTTCTTCATAAAAATGTGTACTGTGATTAAAACGTCTACAACATCACTGTTGTGTCCTTTCTCTAATTAACTGCTACTTTTTTTTACTAAACATCTTGGGATTTCTATTATGTGGAATTAAGTGTGCAGTAAGTACAATATATAGCGGAAATTCCCGTATCTCTTGAGTGTAATTGCTGTCCACCTAGATATTGCTACATATGAACCCCGGGCAGTTCGCTATGTAATATCTGACGCTAAACATTTACAATGAATTCGAATTTGTATTATCGTTCTGCATGGATTGAATTGATTGAATTGGATTTTATAGTCGCACCAACAGCTAAGGTCATGTGGCGACTTTCCAGCTTCCATTGGTGGAGGAAGACCCCAGGTGCCCCTCCGGGCAATTTTCGTGCACGGGCGGGCACCTGGGTAGAACAACCGACGTTCCGCAAGCCAGCTGGATAGCTTCCTCACATAAAGATTCCTAGGCCCCTGAGGGATCGAACCTACAGCGGTGAGGGGCAAGTGATTTCAAGTCAGAGACGTTAACCACTCGACCACGGACGCCCCCTGTTCTGCATGGAAGAATCTATTCAGTGTTCAAGTTGGTTTGAAACACATTTAATAAATGTAACGTCTGGAATGATATCGAATGTCCCGAAAGGCAAATAAAATACTTCAATCTTGTGGTTAATACAGTGTGTGTATCGTTTATATACAATGACACATACAATATTTATTTCCCTACCGATTTTTAAAACTAATGTATTTTGATTTGCCAGTATAAATTCAAGTTCTAATGATATATACTTTATGTGCGTATTATTAAAATTGCCCATGTTAATGCTGAATACCCTTTGGCTAAAACAAGCGCCCCGAACAATAGGTAACATAACTTAAGATTAGTCAAATACATATTCTATTGTTTATACATATACTCGGTAAAAAAAGTTTTTTGACCAGGGTATATAAAGTCATATAAAAATAAAACTAGAGGACAGCATTTAATTATCTTTTTTTTAGTAACCAAGGTCTACCCTACCCGGTTAATTTGGTACCAACAACATCAAATTCCAAACAAGATTTGATTTTAAAAAAATATCGCGAACACGCAAAGGGTATGTAAAAAATGTTGCAAAGTCCATACAAAGTAACAGTTACGGACACATTCGGGTAATCAATAAAAAGATTATTATTTTTTCGCAAACTTTCATTGTAAACGATAATTATTGTTGATTGTTGATCTATTGTGAAATATCAACTGAGATAATAAGGGTTATGGTCGAATGTCATGGTTCAGCGATCATTGTACGGGTTCGATCACTGCCATGGTCCAAAACCTTTTTTACAGAGTATATATAAAGGTAGACTTCTTGTACTCCCCTATGCGAGTATCAATACGTATTTGGCGCCATTTACATCAAATGTTTTTATTTAATATGTAACAATAGTGTGTTGTCTTGTGTCGGTTCTGTTCTAACAAACATAGTTGCTTCCAAATATTAAAATAACCCACCTGTTAGCGGCATTGTTGATCGTCTGTGCCGAGTCAATAACACCTGGTAGAGTATCGAGAATGTTGTTCGTTATGTCGAATACTTGTGCAAGTGCCTGTGTAGAGATTTAAAAGTTCAGTATATGTTTATAAAATCAACCTGTAAGAATACTTTTAAAATCATTTTAAAATAGATTAGCGTCATTTAAATTTATTTAAGAGTAACGGCGGAGAAAACATCGATCAAGATTTATCATTCCTTATCGTGAGTTTAACAGATCGTGAAGATACGGAGATGCATTGTTGTCAGCTTTAAAGGCACAAAGTATGCTAAACAATTGACGAAGTATTGGAAGCCTTACAACTTAAAGGGAATGTAGCGACACAGCCAAACCATCTTTATTACTGAGAGTTCTGAAATACTTGAATAAGGGTGAAAGAATTATCAAAATCGGATGATAAACAAAGTAGAATGATCAATTGAAACGGATATGGAAGCGGCAATTTTGAGAGCTATGACATAACGGTTCTAAATGACCATATATGGAATATTTATAAATATGAAAATGTACTGATTTATAGGGAAAAAATGACAGCAACTGTACGAAAAATATGTAATACTTAATGGCAATAACGCTTTATATTACCAGTAAAAAAATCATTCATTTGCAGTGATTTTCTTCCGTTTTAAATGATATTTATCAATATTCCGTATATGGTAATACGGAACTATGACGTCATAGTTCTAAAAATGGCGGCTCCCATATTCGTTTTAGAACAACCTTTAAATAGTCATATCTTTTTTGTTTATCATCCGATTTTGATAATTCTTTCACCTTATTCCAAGATTTTCAGAACTCTCAATAAAAGAGATTGTTTGAGTGTGTCGCTACATTCCCTTTAAATACGCATTAACAAACCCCTTCATAAACAGTTTTGCTACTTGTACCCTGTATTCTCTGAACATTGCGATAAACATAGTATTGTAAACGGTTACGAACATCGACGAGGCAATTCCGATGCGCAACAAGCTGAACGGAAAAGACCAAACGATGATTCGGCATTCATTTGGACATTAAGTTCACTTAGTCTAGTGTAATATGATTAATATAGCATGGCTATTTATGTGATAAAATGACTTAATGTATTACTGAGGAAAATATTTTTGACTCACATCTGTCGTAACTATGTCCAGTTTCCAGAAATGGTACAAAATATCTGCAGTATAGATGATGTCGGCATTGGTCAGGTTTAATTCCGGTTGAGTTAGGTTCTTTGTGTCTATTAAGACGGTCAGATAATTGTCAGCATCTAGGCTCGTCTAAAAGACATAATGTTCAAGTATTTGGTGTAAGTATGATCAGTGATGGGTTGTAACTGAACCTGAGCAATAAACAATGCTAATCGTCCTTGTTGTTGTTGTTACTAAGGTTTAAAGTCCCTCCACTCAAAGCCCCGATAAGACGTCTTAAAGGGATGCCATGGCTCATCCCTTCCTAAATATTTAAAATACGAATATAGATCAAAACAGATCCGCCTAAACGGTTTAACGTGAAACATCGTAATGAGTTTAGTTTATATTCACTAAAATTAAGCGAACATCGATGCATAATGTTTCATTGAAGTCTGAGATTGAATAAGTTTTTTTGTAATCAATGTTGTTCCTTTCAACATAACGGATTTACAAAAAGGGAACTAAAGCAGAAATATAAATTTAACACATGTTATTCTTGGAACTGAATTACTTAGTAGTTTAGGCAATCATTTAGTATATCATTACCCCATTCATTTTACCTATCAGGTAATATCACACAAATATATTTGATGGTATTTACTTTGTTTGTATTTAAACTCGAGGTTAAGGTCACTATTGTGTTGAGGCCTGGTCAGAGGGTCAGTTATTACCAGTTACCTCATAATGGGCTTTAATGTACATATCAAGTATTAAAGTAATGCGTGTGACGGTATTGGAGATATAGAGGTTAACACTGTTTTTGTATTACGGGATATAATTGCCGAGGAAAGTTCGCATATCTATTAAAAAAAAAACGAGTGCCGTACTAGATGTGAATTGACCGAGGGAATTATATCCCGTAATACGAAAACAGTGTTGATTAACTTATATATTACATTTATTTACCAGAATGTGCCTTTAATTCAATAAATATTTCTGTATTCACTAGGGGTCTACTTTGCCTTACTTTCGAACTTCACACAAGAATGCACCACAGCTGTCACAACAATGTAATTAAACAAGAGCTGTCGGAGAACAGCGCAGCTCGACTATTCGATTTTTCAGAGAATAATAAATTTATAGCTAGTATGTACCATCAGAAAACAAGGCTACAACAATGTGGAGTGGGGTTGGGAGCACAACATAACTATGTGTAAGAATTGAAAACGACACAGAAATATGTAAAACAATAAATAAATAAAAAAAATCCGAGTTTTGAGTGGGGGTGGGGGTGGGGGGGGGGGGGGGTGTGGAGGGGGCAACATAGATCTGCCTTTATTGCGCATATATGTGTAAGAATTGACTAAAACAACAAAGAAATATGTAAAAAAAAAAAAAAAAAAAAATCAACTAGGGGGTAGGGGGAGGGGGTGGGGGTGAGAGGCGGGGGGTGGGTGGTTGGGGGCCGGGAGGGGGGTGCAACATATATGTGTAAGAATTGACTAAAACAACAAAGAAATATGTAAAAAAAAAAAAATCAAGTGTAGGGGTTGGGGGGGAGGGGGTGAGAGGCGGGGGGGGGGCGGGGAGGGGGAGGAGGTGGGCATCATATATGTGTAAGAATTGACTAAAACAACACAGAAAAATGTAAAAAAAAAAAAAAAAAAAAAAAAAGCTGTGGAGCATACGCTTGATTTCTGTGTATCTCGTCATAGCTAGGCGCCCTGCCGTAGTTCGTCCGAAGGTTGTCTGTCCTTGGTAGTTCACAAATATTTCTCCCAATATATAATTCTGCTTTGTGAACGTGAATCTCTTACGAGATCTCAAATTTCGAAAGTTGCCGTAGTGAGTTCAACTTATGTCCCTTTAATATATTTACTGAATTCACAGTATCCCCAAGATCCGGCATCTTTCATTGTCACGGTCTCAATATAGCTGTGTGTGGTTGAATGCTTAAATGTGGCCCACTCATATGAGCTATAATTGTATGTATGTATACGTCTATATGTTAATTGTGCCTCCAGGCGAGTGCGATAAACCTTAAAAACACACACACACACACACTGCAGCTATCCTTTTTAGGAAGAGAATGCATACGCTTGATTTCTGAGTTATCTCGTCATAGCTGGGCGCCCTGCCATAGTTCGTCCGAAGGTTGTCTGTCCTTGGTAGTTCACAAATATTTCTCCCTATACATAGATCTATATATATATATATATATATATATCATTTCAAAAATCGGCGTGCCGCAGCCGGGAATTGAACCACGGACCTCTGGCTTTCCGGGCAAGTATGCTTACCATTACACCACCACGCCATCCGATAGTTGAATGACAATTATGACGTTATATTATGACGTAGCTCTTTAAACCTACTGAATTCCAGCGTTGGATTGTCTCAGATAGGCGACTACATACAACGTTTATTATTTTATACAAGTACTCTATTGCGTCTAACAAGGACACTGAATTATGAAATATTCGGAATAATTGTCATTTCAGAATCGGCGTGCCGCAGCCGGGAATTAAACCACGGACCTCTTGCTTTCCGGGCAAGTATGCTTACCATTACACCACCACACCATCCTATAGTTGAATGACATATATATATAACTGTTAGACAAATTATCAAACAAACAGTGCTTAAACAAACAAATATCAAATACATAAACGCACTGCTTTTACCTTGGTAACATCTTTCCCAGCTATAGCCCGTGGGGGTGGGGGTGGGGGGGGGGAAGGAGGGAGCCCATGCCCCAATATGGGTGAAGTAATAAGATGCATAACGCTATAACAAATCCCAAACCAAAATTATAGATATATACATGCTTACATGCAAACCTAGATCTGCCTTTATTGCACATTTTATGGGCCATCACAATTTGGGTTCCATGGGAGCCCAGAATTTGCAGAAGACAAAATTACTTATCCAACCCTTTACAACATACTATAAGGAAACCAATTCCAAAATTTAGTTCAGCTAGGACAAGAAATGTCAGACCTGTAAACACAGCTTAGACGCAAAATTTGATGTGAAACAGACATATTTTAGGGGCTATCAGAATTTAGGTTCCATGGGAGCCAAAGGGGTTACAGGAACCAACATTACTGAAGCAACCCTTACGATAATGCTATAAGGAAGCTAATGGCCAAATTTGGTTGTGCTAGGGTAAGAATTGTAAGAGATATAGACTTGTAAACACAGCTTACACGCAAAATTTGATGTGAAATGGGACACATTTTATGGGCTATCATAATTTAGGTTCCATGGGAGCCCATGGGTTACAGGAACCAAAATTGCTTATGCAGCCCTTAAGATAATGCTATAAGGAAGCCCATGAACAAATTTGGTTGTGCTAGTATAAGAAATGTAAGAGATATAGACTTGTAAACACAGCTTACACGCAAACCTTGATGTGGGACGCCGACGCCGACGCCAACGCCGACGCCGACCCCGGGGTGATTACATAAGCTCTCTTATTCTTCGAATAGTCGAGCTAAAAATAGTTCCAGCAAAATCTTTATTTCGCAAGGAAATTACAACTTTTAATTCCCTCAGAATCACAGGAAAAAATGTAATATATATACATTCCAAAGGTGAGACAATTACTTCCGCATGTGAAATGATTTTCAATGATTTTGAAATATTTTTGACTAAGATTATTGTCCAGGGCGAATGATCCTGTCAGAGTTTCTTGGACTGTTCTGACAGTTTAACTAGCATCTATCTAAAACAATTGTTGGGTTGTTTTTATACGTAAGCATGTGTAAAATAAAGCGCAAGATCGTCGTTTGTTCCTTTTAACCTATTGCGTTACTTTGATCGTCGTTTGTTCCTTTTAACCTATTGCGTTACTTTGATCGTCGTTTGTTCCTTTTAACCTATTGCGTTACTTTGATCGTCGTTTGTTCCTTTTAACCTATTGCGTTACTTTGATCGTCGTTTGTTCCTTTTAACCTATTGCGTTACTTTGATCGTCGTTTGTTCCTTTTAACCTATTGCGTTACTTTTTTACCAACATGTGTAAAGGTAGCCAAGTGCAATTTGAATATAATCCGTTGATTTATTTAAATGGTGTTTTACGTCATTTTAAGCACATTTTAGGACATATATGACGGTCGATTGTTTTGTGGTGGAGGCAGACCACTCCATTTTTCCACGATAGAACCAGTATTGTATATCTCCCACTATCCGTAAGAATCGACACTTACTTCGATCACATAATCCGCTAAACATACAACAGTGGAACATACACCAGTGGAACATACAACAGTGGAACATACAACTGTTACAGTGGAACATACAACAGTGGAACATACAACAGTGGAACATACAACAGTGGAACATACAACAGTGGAACATACAACAGTGGAACATACAACAGTGGAACATACAACTGTTACAGTGGAACATACAACAGTGAGACATACAACAGTGAGACATACAACAGTGGAACATACACCAGTGGAACATACACCAGTGGGACATACAACAGTGGAACACACACCAGTGGAACATACAACAGTGAGACATACAACAGTGGAACATACACCAGTGGAACATACACCAGTGGAACATACACCAGTGGAACATACACCAGTGGAACATACACCAGTGGAACATACAACAGTGGGACATACACCAGTGGGACATACACCAGTGGGACATACACCAGTGGAACACACACCAGTGGAACATACAACAGTGAGACATACAACAGTGGAACATACACCAGTGGGACATACACCAGTGGGACATACAACAGTGGAACACACACCAGTGGAACATACAACAGTGAGACATACAACAGTGGAACATACACCAGTGGAACATACACCAGTGGAACATACACCAGTGGAACATACACCAGTGGAACATACACCAGTGGAACATACACCAGTGGAACATACACCAGTGGAACATACACCAGTGGGACATACACCAGTGGAACATACACCAGTGGAACATACACCAGTGGAACATACAACAGTGAGACATACACCAGTGGGACATACACCAGTGGAACATACACCAGTGGAACATACACCAGTGGGACATACACCAGTGGAACATACACCAGTGGAACATACAACAGTGAGACATACAACAGTGGAACATACACCAGTGGAACATACACCAGTGGAACATACACCAGTGGAACATACACCAGTGGAACATACACCAGTGGAACATACACCAGTGGAACATACACCAGTGGAACATACACCAGTGGAACATACACCAGTGGAACATACACCAGTGGGACATACACCAGTGGAACATACACCAGTGGAACATACACCAGTGGAACATACAACAGTGAGACATACACCAGTGGGACATACACCAGTGGAACATACACCAGTGGAACATACACCAGTGGGACATACACCAGTGGAACATACACCAGTGGAACATACACCAGTGGAACATACAACAGTGAGACATACAACAGTGGAACATACACCAGTGGAACATACACCAGTGGAACATACAACAGTGAGACATACAACAGTGGAACATACACCAGTGGAACATACACCAGTGGAACATACACCAGTGGGACATACACCAGTGGAACATACACCAGTGGAACATACACCAGTGGGACATACACCAGTGGAACATACACCAGTGGAACATACACCAGTGGAACATACAACAGTGAGACATACAACAGTGGAACATACACCAGTGGAACATACACCAGTGGAACATACAACAGTGAGACATACAACAGTGGAACATACACCAGTGGAACATACACCAGTGGAACATACACCAGTGGGACATACACCAGTGGAACATACACCAGTGGAACATACAACAGTGAGACATACAACAGTGGAACATACACCAGTGGAACATACACCAGTGGAACATACACCAGTGGGACATACAACAGTGGAACATACACCAGTGGAACATACACCAGTGGAACATACACCAGTGGGACATACACCAGTGGAACATACACCAGTGGAACATACACCAGTGGAACATACACCAGTGGGACATACAACAGTGGAACATACACCAGTGGAACATACACCAGTGGAACATACACCAGTGGAACATACACCAGTGGGACATACAACAGTGGAACATACACCAGTGGAACATACACCAGTGGAACATACACCAGTGGAACATACAACAGTGGAACATACAACAGTGGGACATACAACAGTGGAACATACACCAGTGGAACATACACCAGTGGAACATACACCAGTGGAACATACAACAGTGGAACATACACCAGTGGGACATACAACAGTGGAACACACACCAGTGGAACATACATAATTATATTCTATGGTCACTATGGAAACTGCATGTGACGTTATGTGTGGTTTAGCAGAAACGGACCGAAATTATTTATTTTAGATTTTAGATTTAGACAAAAAACTGCGCTAGAACACTCCTTTTATTACCTCCGATAAATTCTTTAGATTGACAGTGCTGGATGATTCGTTAAGCTTGGGTGCCATCTTACAGTCTGAGTTGAACACAACTGGCTCCCACATGACACCACCATCGTACCCACCGGAACAAACAGCAGACGCAATAGCTCCATTTCCTTAATAATATATATAATTATAACATAAAATAAATTATCATAAAAAACAGTTGCTTTAATCATACTTTTCATATCACATATTTTCGAGATATTGAGATAATCAGTTAGTGGCGGTCATAGACTTCTCTCAAAGAAGTCCATACGATGCTAGCGCTCGTAGTCAGTTTGAGTTTGTCTGGATGATAGAGACTAATAATCAGTATGTGAAAACAAGGGCTGTTACTCGGACTTTATCCTGGACCCTAGAATCTATATCACATTTGGGTCGGTGATCCCTTTGGTGTTTAGGCCTAAAAAATAAATATGTGTGTTTCCGGTTTCACCCTGTCAAAAAGTTAGGGTAGGTAGGTAGGAAAAAGTTGTTTTTTTAGATATTTTTTTTATATTGTTCGCATATATTATGCCATTTTTTGTACTAAGGCAACTTTTTGATAACCTTTGCATTCCAGAATAGATGCTTAACAACTCTGGCTAATAAAATTATCATTTGAATTATTATTTTTTTTACATTTTTTTTACATTTTTTTTTTTTTCGCTAAAAATATTTAGGGTCGGCGGTGATAAAGTAGGGTCGGTCGGGAAACCGGAAACACACATATTTTTTTTTAGGCCTTATCGTTGATTCTCAGCTACCCAAATGTTGCGGTTTGTCATTGTATTTATTATTGTATATCCAGCACCTTTCATTGTCACTGTCTCAATATAGCTGTGTGTGGTTGAATGCTTGAATGTGGCCCACTTATATGAGCAATAACTGTATGTATGTATGCGTCTAAATGTTAATTTTGCCTCCAGACGAGAGTGTTATGATGTAGAGATACAGTTCATCAGCGTGTTGCAGCTATCCTTTTTAGGAAGTGAATGCATACGCTTGATTTCTGTGTATCTCGTCATAGCTAGGCGCCCTGCCGTAGTTCGTCCGAAGGTTGTCTGTCCTTGGTAGTTCACAAATATTTCTCCCAATATGTAATTCTGCTTTGTGAACGTGAATCTCTTACGAGATCTCAAATTTCGGAAGTTGCCGTAGTGAGTTCAACTTATGTCCCTTTAATATATTTACTGAATTCACAGTATCCCCAAGATCCGGCACCTTTCATTGTCACGGTCTCAATATAGCTGTGTGTGGTTGAATGCTTAAATGTGGCCCACTCATATGAGCTATAATTGTATGTATACGTCTATATGTTAATTGTGCCTCCAGGCGAGTGCGATAAACCTTAAACACACACACACACACACACACACACACACACACACACACACTGCAGCTATCCTTTTTAGGAAGAGAATGCATACGCTTGATTTCTGAGTTATCTCGTCATAGCTGGGCGCCCTGCCATAGTTCGTCCGAAGGTTGTCTGTCCTTGGTAGTTCACAAATATTTCTCCCAATATATAATTCTGCTTTGTGAACGTGAATCTCTTACGAGATCTCAAATTTCGAAAGTTGCCGTAGTGAGTTCAACTTATGTCCCTTTAATATATTTACTGAATTCACAGTATCCCCAAGATCCGGCTCATTTCATTGTCACGGTCTCAATATAGCTGTGTGTGGTTGAATGCTTAAATGTGGCCCACTCATATGAGCTATAATTGTATGTATGTATACGTCTATATGTTAATTGTGCCTCCAGGCGAGTGCGATAAACCTTAAAAACACACACACACACACACACACACACACACACACACTGCAGCTATCCTTTTTAGGAAGAGAATGCATACGCTTGATTTCTGAGTTATCTCGTCATAGCTGGGCGCCCTGCCATAGTTCGTCCGAAGGTTGTCTGTCCTTGGTAGTTCACAAATATTTCTCCCTATACATTGATCTATATATATATATATATATATCATTTCAAAAATCGGCGTGCCGCAGCCGGGAATTGAACCACGGACCTCTGGCTTTCCGGGCAAGTATGCTTACCATTACACCACCACACCATCCTATAGTTGAATGACATATATATATAACTGTTAGACAAATTATCAAACAAACAGTGCTTAAACAAACAAATATCAAATACATAAACGCACTGCTTTTACCTTGGTAACATCTTTCCCAGCTATAGCCCGTTTTCCCTACTCTCGTAGGGGGCAGTGTGATCGTGAAGGCTTTTTCATTTTCGTCAAATTGTGTTAACCATTGTATTGGACAGGCGACTGAAATATTATTTTTAATTTTTTAAAATGTTGTCATTTGCTGTTTACAACATTAAAGTGTGAAATTAAACGGTATTCAACTATTGACTGAAATCTTATATATATAATAAAGTCCGCCTGTTGACAATGGATGAGACACTGGGTGAGACACGACTATATTACTGCCAAGAAATTAAAATCTAAGTCGAACATTGGGCCATAATTTGACATGTATAAAGATGCAATACGGAATTATCAAACTTTCTTGATGATAGACATATATATATATAGACATATATATGCAAAGTTTAAATGAATTTGAATAAGGTATATTGAAGGTATTAGACTGTTCGAAAGTTGTGTATAAATAGAAATAGCATTTATTTATCAGACACAATGAATGGATATTATTGCATTGAAATTTATATATAAAAAAAATGTTTGTTAAAGTCATGACTATTATCCGTTTGTTTTTTGTTGTTTGTTTTTTGTTTTATCCAACGGCAAGCATTAAACACGCCGCATTATGTGACTTTCGAACACAAACAACTGGTTAAATAATAGGCGAGTCAACTTTTATGTTATAATAGCGTAAATGGTTCTCCATGCTGTTTCCTTAGTAACATGAGGATGTTGACAACATGCTAAAAACTCAACCTTGGTTAGAATTCTGGAAAACTTAATTTATCATGCAAATAAACCTGCTATTAAACATCAACACTGAAATGGGGGATTGAATATCTTCTAAGAAAGATTTCTTCAGCTGTATTCTAGCACCGGGGCAAAGGTCAACCTTGTTTTGACCCATTGTAATTGCATACCCTGTCTACCTTCACTTTTAAAGTTCTTATCTAAAACTGTCGAAAACCTGATGAGCTGCTAGCCTTCTGATTTCTTCGTTACGCTATGCTACACGAGATCCAGAACCAGGGCCTGGGGAAAATAGGACGTTTGAAATCGCCCCAACGTTTTGGGCGATTTTGGCGAAATTTTGAGAGATTCAACGAGACTTTGAAAAAACATATTTTTAATTTAATTTAATAATAACTTCTTATTTTTAACTTATGAGAACCAGCAAGTGACGTTAAAAAGCTTAACTGATGCATCAACAATTGACGTTGAACGTTTATTTACAAGAAGACGTCATGCAAACTTCGATTTTATGCGCGTGGAAAAAATGCGCGAATAAATTGTGCTAATCTTTAGTGGGCGCTTTAATTGGCCTAATCTGCCCAGACCGATATCTGCAAGTAAGACATATGCATGATACGGTCTTGCTGACTAATGAGCTGCAAATTTCAAATATGAACAACATGTCCATAATACAGTAACAGCCAAACATAACAGAAAACTGCAATAACAATAAAAATAAATAAAAGATTACCACTCTCTAATAGAGAATTACTTTCGAATGGACGAGTCCAACACGTCCAGTTGATTCGAAGTAATTACACCTCGACTTTAACTGACCAGTTCTTGGTTTGTACTTACCGGTGCTTCGTATTTTCAAAGTGTCCAGTTTAAATGCGTTGTCATTGAGTCTACTCTTCCAGTGTTCTTGAACAACGGTTAACATGTTTTGCTCCATGTCAGGAGACCAGCTTCGACTGTTCTCAAGCGATAGGAATATGCGGAATGAGACGAGCAAATTACTGAAATAAATAGTTGATTGAATTGGATTTTATAGTCGCACCAACAGCTAAGGTCATATGGCGACTTTTCAGCTTCCATTGGTGGAGGAAGACCTAGGTGCCCCTCCGGTCAATTTTCGAGCACGGGCGGGCACCTGGGTAGAACCACCGACGTTCCGCAAGCCAGCTGGATAGCTTCCTCACATAAAGATTCCTAGACCCCTGAGGGATCGAACCCACAGCGGTGAGGGGCAAGTGATTTCAAGACAGAGACGTTAACCACTCGGCCACGGACGCCCCCTGAAATAAATAAATATTCAGAATGTAACAAGGGACTTACTAAAATAGATCATTATTTGGAGTGTTATTATAAGGTTATTTAACAGTGTCGAGTACAGAAATATGTTGGACGATTACCCAGCAGACAGAATCTATATTTGGATTCTGTCTGCTGGGTAAGTCCAGTTAGATTCAGTATTGAACTCAACACTGTTAAACGGTCTCTTTATTTCACACCTCGATAATCTAACTAAACGTTGTACATTTGAATTTCAACGTGATATCTTTGTTATTAATTGAACAGACACAAAATAATATATGTTTCAACATGTATTAACTGTGTAAAATGTTATTTCAAAAACGCACGTGAAATATGAAAACAGTGCTGTTTCAATTGAATTTCAGCTAATATAAACACGTGAGATAAATCGTGAATTACTCATTGATTATTACTGTTTAATATTATTTTTTTTATCTGCTTAATCCAAAATTGCTGTCATTTTAAAGAAATGTGTGGTCGAAAGGCAACTCGGGGAGGGAGCTGATATCTGGCAATATTTTATTGTGGTCTCATTTCATTTTTTTATTGATATTTCATCTGTGTATCTGAATTTAATCTAAATTGTTTTCTATGTAAATGATTGCGTTCAAATTAAAATATTAATATCCAAATAATGGAAGATAAAATGAAAACAATTCCCCTCCCCACAGCCCATAAGCCAATGGAGGTGTGTGTGTGGGGGGTGTGTGGTGGTGGTGGTGGTGGGGGTGGGGGGGGGGGTTCAGTGCGGTTGCACATCCAACATTCAACATAGCTATATGTGTAAGAATTGACCAAAACAACACAGATATCTAAACAAAATCGAGTTTTGAGCGGGGTTAGGGGGTGGGGTGGGTGGGGTGGGTGGGGGTGGGCGAAAGGCGGGGTGGGTGGGGGTAAGGGCAACATATATGTGTAATAAAATAATTCTTTATTAAGTAATCAAAGGCCTCCGGCCCACAATACAAGTATAATACATAATGTGAATTATAACAAACCACCTGATCAAAGGTCATACAATTCCAACTAAATTTCAATAAATTAAACTGTGAGTACGAACTATACTTCATACCTGTTGGTCTCTGATCTTTAACATGTTATGAATAAAAGATGAAATTCTAAATATCGTTGTTTTATTTGTACAACAAAGAAGAGAATAAAACGTTTCGATGGATTTATTGGCGGATATTGAATGTAGATATCGATTACGAAAAGCTGTGTATCTATGACAAAAGAAAAACGCATGGTACTCGTCCTCAACAAGTTCAATATCATTATGAGCAAGACAATGAGTGCAAATGCGTTCTTCTCTATCCACGCCGACATGTCTACCCGTCTCTATATTTAGTTTATGACTTGAGCATCGAAATCGTGCAATAGCTTTTCTCAAATGAAATGGCATATCTAAACTAATGTATTTCTCAACGTTTAAAAGATATTTGAAGTGTTTGTAATGGTCACATCGCGAAGAATTATCGCTACTACTGTGCCAATCTTGTTTTAAGCAATCTGCGATCCTTAACTTGAGTTGGGACATAAATATATCAGGGTTACCTATATCTTGGGCTATCCATACGAAACCGAATCCAAACTGATGCCCATGTTTTCCGACCTACATCGTCCAACGATTTAAGCATATTATAACAACTTTTTGGATATCTAACTAGTATTAGGCATTTGCAGGAGTTTACACCAATATTTTATACATCTTGAATAATATTCGTAGCATAACGGTAGTCTTCCGCACTCGCCGATGCCATGCTATTCTTTCATGAAAAGTTGATACCAAGGAACGATTTACATACTCGTGACTGTACCGATTCGATTTTGTCGGAATTTGTGAAGCCCCAAATTTCTGAACCGTAACACAGTATGGGCTTGACCATCGCATCAAATATCTTAAACATTTCTGTACTGTAAAAGTAACCAAACTTACTTTGATAATATTGAACAGCTTTTATAGATGTTTTAGCCTGTGCTGCCTGTGCTGCTAATTTTCGTTTTGCATTTGACCATGAAAGTTTTGGAGTAAATATGAGCCCCATATATTTATACAAGGACGTTGTTTTTATCGGACTATCACCAAAAGTCCATTTTTCATAGTTACGCAACGGTCCACCTTTTCTAAAGACTATTACTTCGGTTTTTAAGAGATTTACTCGCATACCTGTCTTATCGCAGAAATCTTTATTAACATTTATTTGTCTTTGTAGTTGTATCGTAGTTTCTGCACAGTTTCCCAAATCGTCCGCAAATAACAGCGTTAATATGTCAGGAATGTCATTTGTTACAAATATATCATTCTGACATTTCTCTCTCAGAAGAGTACATAAGTCATTAATAAAAAGCACAAACATCAGAGGAGTGCTTACATCCCATTGTCTTATACCAGTCTTACACGGGAAACTCTCCGTTAAATGATCATGTGATTTAACACAAGCAGATAAGTTACCGTACATGCTACTGACAATCTTTTAGAAATTTCCCGTGCACACCTTTACTCATTAGGCTAGCCATGATAACTGAATGCCGCAGTGTATCGAACGCTTTAGCGCAGTCAACGAACAGACAATAGAAGCGACCTCCCTTACGAGATAGGTATTTTTGCGCTAACGCTTGTAAAATAAACATGTTATTAACAGTAGAGTAACCTTCTCGAAGCCCAGCTTGTGCCTCGTCTATTTTATTATTCTGTTCAGCCCACGTATATAATCGATTTTTAAGGACTGTAGAAAATATTTTGCAAATTGTATTTATGAGAGAAATACCGCGATAATTATTAGGGTCATTTATCGATCCATTCTTGTGAATCGGACACATAATGCTTAGTTTCCATGACTCGGGGAATTGGCCTGTGTTAAATATTCCATTAAATATATTCGTAAAAATTGATGTCACCATAACGACTGTATTTATGAAGAATTCTGGTACCAGTCCGTCACTTCCGCTACTTATGCCTGTTTTTAAGGACGTAATACTTTGGCGCACCTCTAATTCAGTAATAGGATCGTTTAATACATCCGCAGTATTGTCATTATTCAGAGCCTCTTCTAGATCAATCTCAGTGAGATCGTCTGAATGAAGAAGATTCTTAAAAAAAATGAACCATTCTTCCGGTGTAATGGTTGATTTATTACATTTTGATTGGGTTGACGACTTAAGTGTTTTCCAAAACTTATTTGGATTACCTCGGGTATTAACCAGATCTTGCCTTTTTCTGGTTAAACACATAATATTATATTTTGTACGACATGTAGATTTGAACGTATTTTTTGATATTTTATAATTTGAGAGATCAACCTGGTTTTTCGATATTCGAAATTTACGCAATAAGGAATATTTGACCTTTTTGAGGTTGTTACACTCATCATCCCACCATTGTGGTTGTGTTTGAAAATATTTAAAGCGCTTAGCACGCATCGACATACTCTCAGCGCGTTTGGTATACACGCTAATTAGGGTATCGGCTGCACTATTTATGTTTTCCTCTCTACCTTTAACTATATCAGAGTACGAAGAGTTTAGCAAATTATTAAATTGAGTCAGAAACTCGTATTTTTTCGATTCTACCCAGTTATATCGCACTACTTCTGGACCTTCTCTATTCGGTGCCGTTTCCACATAAACGGATGCCGTATCATTAATATTGGTAACCCTAGGTGTAAGACTAATTTCGCAACGCAAAGGGAAATGATCTGATTCATCGCGATCTTCTACAGTAAAGTATGAGATGAACTCAAAAAGATCAGTGGATGCTATATTATAGTCTACAAAGCTCGAACCATTATTTGCAGTACAAGTTATATTCCCTTCTTTGTCATCAAATAATCGGCCATTTAAGATGTGCATATCAAACAAACAGCAACTTTCAGTAAGCAAAGTGCCATAATTATTGTATCTGATGTCTTTATTGTTTCTAGGTAAGCTGAATGTATCCCCCGTATATGGAGTATCCCCAAAGATATTATCTAATCTATCGTCTGGTATGAAATCTAGAAAATCTTTTATACGCGCCCCCACAAACAATAAGTGATCAGTGTAGTCACTCTTCACAGTTCTTAAAACATGTAAATATTCTTGTAATAAGATTATTCCTCGTAAAATATTGTTTCACAAATAAACATACACCTCCGTTATTTTTAAGAGATGAAGATTTTCTTCTGATATCGTCAAAACATATATAATTATGTAGAAACTTGTCAAATTCAGTTTTATAGTTACTCCAAGTTTCGCATAAAGCTACTATGTCAAATACGCTAAAGTACCCTTTTATTTCTTCATTGTCACTATATTTGTTCAGACCATGTATATTCCAAGTTAGAATGTGTATGCTATTATTTACATCGCTAATGTTTATGTTTATGTTTACATCATTATGAATGAATGAATCACTCGCATTCCTAATCGACGGACCTTGGCCATCTCCTCAATCCACGGGTCCACCAGTAGCTCCTCCTTCCCTGTGGTTTTCCTCGTCACCACTGACCGTATAGGTAGCTTCTCTCTCTCGATTGGATAATCGCGATCCATTGACATGTGGGAGTGTTTGTTGTCCGCCGTAGGTTAGGAATGATCGGCGTGTATGCTCTGTGTTTCTGCCGATACACGTGCATTCCTGTGTGTCATCATCATATTTGTATATTGTGTCGTCAATGAAAATTTTATCGTACCTTATAGAGGCGTAACGTCCGTCTGATCGAGCCTCCATCATCTTCTTACCGAGTTGCCATCGGTGATGTTTTACACGTGCTGTGTAGTCTTCACTGACCCTAATAGACGATCTCTGCGGAGATTGTCTTTGGAAGTTCTCAACACTCGGTCTTTATCCTTAAGTTTTGTGAATTTAACAATTATTGTGCAATTGCCATTATTCCGACCATTATTAATACGATGTGCTCGTTCTATGTCCATTGTGGCGCCATCTTGAATCCCAATCGTGTCCTGAATACATCTCCGCACTTTTCCCTCGCTTTCCTCCCATTTCTCGTTACTGGGGCCTTCAATACCATCGAAGCGTAGGTTATTCCGCCTGGAGTATGTTTCTTGTTTATCTAAGGCATCTTCCAATTTACGAATACGAGTCTCTAACTGACCATTTTTCTCTTGAAGTCTCACATTATCCTGTTTCAGTTCGTCACACGTCTGTGTAATCTGTTCGACTTGTGTGTTCAAACTCAACAAGCTAGTATTTATAACTGACATGTTCGCGTTTATAGTCGTGTTGAGATCGTGTTTTATCGACAATATTAACTTGGTCAGCTCACTTTGCTCACTTTGTGTGTTGCCGGGCATTGGTTGTCGGCCACTAGAAAGTCCCAGGTCTCCCGCTTCGGTTACCGATATCGTAGACTGGCGTGTTCGTGTATTTCTGACGTTAGATGGCTTATCAACATTACTTTTGGCACCAGTAGTAGCATGTGACTTAGATGAACTCTGATTTTGCGACGAAGATGGACTTGGGTTCGGCTCAATACCCGCCATTACCAACAGTATACTGAGTCCGCATAGTAGACGAATTGTCAGCTTAATTTGATGTTTACGCACTTTTAACGTCTTCAAATAATCCTTGAACTTTCCGGGCATACAAAAACAACCTATTTTGGTCCTCCATGTGTAAGAAGCTATGTAAGAAGTGACAAAAGCAACACAAAAATGTAAAAAAAATGGGAGCAACATGTGTAAGAATTGACAAAGCAACACAGAAATAGGTAAAAAAAATATATATATGAGTTTCAAGTTGGGGTGGAGGGGGAGAAGGCGGGGTGAGGTTGGGGGTAGGGGTGTTTGGTGAGGGGGCAACATATATATATGTGTAAGAAACTATGTGTAAGAATTGAATAAAACACAGAAATATGTAAAAAAATAAATAATAACAATTTGTGGTGGAGGGTGGGGGGTGGAGGGAGTGGGGGCGGGGGTGGAGGAGGGAGCCCATGCCCCAATATCGGTGAGTTATAAATAAGATGCATAATGCTATAATAAATCCCAAACCAAAATTATAGATATATACATGCTTACATGCCAACCTAGATCTGCTAGTATTGCACATTTTATGGGCCATCACAATTTGGGTTCCATGAGAGCCCAGAATTTGCAGAAGACAAAATTACTTACCCAACCCTTTACGACATACTATAAGGAGACCAATTCCCAAATTTAGTTCAGCTAGGACAAGAAATGTAAGAGATATAGACATGTAAACACAGCTTACACGCAAAATTTGCTGTGAAACAGACACATTTTAAAGGCTATCAGAATTTGGGTTCCATGGGAGCCCAGGGGTTACAGGAACCAAAATTACTTAAGCAGCCCTTAAGATAATGCTATAAGGAAACTAATGGCCACATTTGGTTGTGCTAGGGTAAAAAATGTAAGAGATATAGACTTGTAAACGCAGCTTACACGCAAAATTTGATGTGAAATGGGACGCATTTTATGGGCTATCATAATTTGGGTTCCATGGAGCCCATGGGTTACAGGAACCACAATTGCTTATGTAGTCCTTAAGATAATGCTATAAGGAAGCCCATGGCCAAATTTGGTTGTGCTAGGATAGGAAATGTAACAGATATAGACTTGTAAACACAGCTTACACGCAAACCTTGATGTGGGACGCCGACGCCAACGCCGACGCCGACGCCGGGGTGAGTACATAAGCTCTCTTATTCTTCGAATAGTCGAGCTAAAAATGGAAAATGGATGTGTTGGACTCCACATCTAACCCCCTAGTACAAATACAGTATATGTTATTTTTTTAGACTCCATGTTCACTGAATATAGATTTATAGGACTCTAGATACCAGAGGGAGTACGATATGAAAATAATATAGATGTTTTGTACGAAAGCAATGGTTCGAGTACAATACTGGAAATATGGGATTGTCACATGCGGACAGGACAGAAGATATTGTTTAGATTTATACTTTTATCGAACGAGTATACCCAGAAGACAGAATATATATTTGGACGAGGCGAAGCGGAGACCAAAATAGATTCGGTACGAATCCAATTGAATTCAGTATTTTACTCAACACTGTTAAATGACCTCTTTATTTCACACCTTACTAAGCTAACCAAACGTTGTACATTTGAATTTCAATTTGATACTGCAATTTGAAAACAGTACTGTTTCAATTCCATTTCAATTAAAATACAATTGTGAGGTAAATCGTTACTGACTCGTTGATTTTTACTGTTAGAGTTATCTTCCCATAGTACAAATATGGAATATGGATATTTTGGACTCCATGTTCACTGAATATATACTCTGTAAAAGAAGTTTTGGACCATGGCAGTGTTCGAACCCGTACAATGATCGCTGAACCATGACATGCGACCATAACCATTATTATCTCAGTTGATAATTCACAATAGATCAACAGTCAACAATAATTATCGTTTACAATGAAAGTTTGCGAACAAATAATAATCTTTGTATTGGTTACTCGAATGTGTCCGTAACTGTTACTTTGTATGGACTTTGCAACATTTTTTACAGACCCTTTGTGTGTTCGCGATATTTTTTTAAAATCAAATCTTGTTTGGAATTTAATGTTTTTGGTACCAAATTAACCGGGTATGGTAGACCTTGATAACTAAAACAAGATACTTAAATTTTGTCCACTAGTTTTATTTTTATATGACTTTATATACCCTGGTCCAAAACTTTTTTTTACCGAGTATAGATTTATTGGACTCTAGGTACCAGATAGAGCAGAATATGAACATAATATAGATTTTTTTGAGTACAATAGTGTAACTATGGGATTGTCACATGAGTAAAAAGACAGAGATTGGTTAGAATTATACAGGTGTGAAATAAATAAAAAAATATTCGCAGGCTTAACTGTAGGTTTAAACGTATACACGTGAACCTAATGATCTTTTGTTGCAACGCAAAAGTTTTACCTTATTCTTTCTATCGTAACTCTGTAATAGAGGATGCTGGGAAATTGTTGTGTAGGTTTACTGTACAAAACGCCACCTGCATATTCCCCAAGTATAGATACGTAGCTCTCGTCCTGCAGCATGTTGAACGAGTTTATATCCTCTTGCGACAGTTGACCCTGGTCTCCAATGTCGGTAAACGAGTCCACCAGAACACACGTGGCAACGTAGATATACATGTCCGGTTCTGAAATCAGACAGACGCAGACCTGTTTAACTAATATATGCAATAAATATAGATATAAAAATCGAAAAAGAAAAGCAGCATTCAAGGACGACAGTCAACCACAAACACACACAGAAATAAAGAACAAATTTAAAGATTAATATAAGGCCAAATAAGACATAACAAACACAAAATGGTTCTTGGAACGGTCAGTGACAAAAAAGGTCGCTTGGGGTTTAAACCAGGTTATAGTCTGCACCAAACCTATCACTTATCCTACTGTCAACCAAATAAACGGGACAGTGTAAATAAAGAAATCCCCGCCATGAACTATTCTCTAACCAACAAGGCAGCATTAATAGGCAATATAAATAAAACACAAAGATGCTCGTGTATATTTAAATACAAACTAATCAATAGCCTAGAAAGCCACACAGAAGGTACTCAATGACTTGGCAGAAGCCGGAGCAAAAAGGATTGATTGATTGAATTGGATTTTATAGTCGCACCAACAGATAAGGTCATATGGCGACTTTCCAGCTTCCATTGGTGGAGGAAGACCCCAGGTGCCCCTCCGGGCAATTTTCGTGCACGGGCGGGCACCTGGGTAGAACCACCGACGTTCCGCAAGCCAGCTGGATAGCTTCCTCACATAAAGATTCCTAAGCCCCTGAGGGATCGAACATACAGCGTTGAAGGGCAAGTGATTTCAAGTCAGAGACGTTAACCACTCGGCCACGGACGCCCCCTCGGAGCAACAGGAGAATAAACCATTGCGGGCACGACAAGACAAGACTGCAGACAAACATCAAACGTCACCGTCCTTTTGGGCTTTAGGTAGGCGTCATAATAGGATCCACAGCCTGTCCGGTCATCGCACAATTAAAGAGGAAAGCATAGTGGCGAACTGTTAATGGGTCCACCACCAAGCATGCAGGCTCTAAAATAAAACTAGAACTGTAAGCCAAAGGCTAACAAATACCTCCCGCTCAAAGCTGTTACTATATGAGAAAGAACGTTAGCTGTCTTTGCTAACGATAAGAGAACACATTTGGTGCACATGATATTATCATAAATTTGGCATAAGGTAGAAAACAATTGTCATAAAGATTTTATAAATTATTGATCACGTTTTTTTGTTGTTGGGTTTTGTAACTGATAGTAAAAATTTATGTACATAATGTAGGTGATAAATATGCAGAAACATGCAGAATTGGGAAAATAATATGACTGTTTTACCTAAACTTTATAAATGTTATAATGAACTCTTCTGTTAGATGGTATGATCCTTTTGCTGGGCTGTAATAGTCAAATCAACAAGAAACGTGGACATTTCACGAAAATCAGGTTTTCCAAGCAGAAACCATTTTTCTATGTTTAGTAACAGTGACACTGAACTTGACTTCAGAGACCCCAAATGCAACCCTAAGCTTCCTTTACATAAAAGGTACCTACTTAGCAAGTTTCGTTCCAATATCTCATTCCCATGTCTTCTCAACAAAAGTTATCGAGAGGAAACTGTTTTTTATTTTTAGTAACAGTGACCTTGACCCTGACCGTAATGACCCCAAATGCAATTCCAAACTTCCTTTTCATATAAACTACTCACACAGCAAGTTCCGTTTCCATATAAGCTACCTACCCTGCAGCTTTCATCGCAAGATCCTATTCTTAACGAAAGTTATTGAGCGGAAGCCATTTTTCTATTGTTAGTAACAATAACAGTTACCTTTATCCCAATGACGCCAAATTCAATCCCAAGCTTCCTTTCCATATAAGCTACCTACCCTGCAAAGTTCATCGCAATATCTCATTCCTAACAAAAGCTATTTTTAGTAGAATAACCTCGACCTTGACCTCAGTGACCCAAATACAATCCGAAGCTTCAATTCTATATAAGCTACCTACACTGCAAGTTTCATCGCAATACCTCATTCCTAACAAATGTTATTGAGAGGAAACCGTTTTCCCATTTTAGTAACTATGACATTGACCTTGATCCAGTGACCCCAAATGCAATTTCTTTCCGTATAAGATGCATACCTTGTAAGTTTCATTACAATAAGTCATTGCTAACAAAGGTTATTGAGAAGAAACTTTCTATTTTTCGTAACAGTGACCTTGACAGACCTAGATCCCAAAGACACCAAATGCAATCCCAAGCTTCCTGTTCATATATAAGCTACATACCCTGCAAATTTCATCGCAATATCTCATTCCTAACAATAGATACTACAGAAGGCCAGATCTGTCTTTAGTGGTCCGTTTTATTTATATTACGCACATACGTTTTTATGTGCATTTGTTATTACGTTGCGTGCATTTTTCATTGGGCTATAATTGTCGACTTGCCATAAAACACCATTCGTTATTAAATTATGTGCATTTTATATTATAATATGTCCATAATGGCATTATTTATTACATTATATGCATTTTGTATTACTTCATGTCCATCCTATATTACATTATAAATTGTGCATCTTTTGTTCACTCTTTACTAAATTTGTATGCTCACGAAAGGAATCATATAGTAATCGCACTGTCCGTACGTCCGTTTGTACGTTCTTTCGTTCGTGCGTCCGTCCGTCCGAAACTATTCTGTCCTAAACAATCATGTCTCAGCCACAACTTTGAAAGAACTAAAGGGATTTTCGTGAAACTTAAGACAACTGTTAACCACAATGAATCGTGGCATATGCAAGAATCGGGTACGTCCGTCCGTCCGTTTATCCGTTCATTCGTCCTTCCGTTCGAAACAATTCCGTCCGATATCATGCCTCAGCCATAACTTTGAAAGAACTGAAGCCCTGTCTGGTAAGTGTTTCGGTGTAGAGCGTTTATGGTACGGCGTATTATTTTCAAGATGGCGGACAATGTTTACGTCGGAATAAAATTTATTTCGCCTGGAGTTTTATTATCCGTCGTTTATATTAGATATACTCGTACTGGTTACCGTCATTCTCATTTAAAAACTGTTTTTACACTGTAAATTACTTACGCGATGTTACTTATTGACAGACATTTAGAACTGAAGATTGGAAACAGAAGAAACAACCTAAAAGTAAAAAAGCGGTACTAAAACGAAAGGCATTTCTCCGAAAATTGTGTTTACTTCCTTATATGGCGTTGGGGATGAGCGCGCATACTGACGCATAATAAATTATTTAAACAAGAAATCCGTGCATTCACATGTCTCGCCTAACGGGGGCTGGACTTAAAAAATAAAACGGTCAATGACGCTTAAATGAAAGTGTGTAAACATTTTAGTAACTAAAAACAATCGAGTTTGCCGTTTGCTGAGATGACATTTAAGTGCATTTGTTTGAAAACAAGAGGCCGCCTGTGGATGATCGCTCTACTGGCAAAAAAGGCTCTTATATCAAGGGTTTTCGACATAAAATTCCCATCAGTAGTTTTTTCAAAACATTGCAAAAAAAACAGGGATAGGATGGCCTTAGATCGCTCACCTGGTAATCATGGGCAATGTCTGTTATGTCTAGTCTGGCATTGGTATTTTTAATTTGTCCAACTTTCTTCTATGAATGAAATTTCATGAAAATGGAGAGAGAGTGGGGGGATTTATATTAACATTCTGAACAAATATTGTAAAGATCAGATAAAAAATAAAGTAACTACAGATTTAACAAAGGAAAATACAATATAGCATTGTCAACAAATCAAGGGCCATAACCTGTCATTACTAACAAGATCTAGCTGGTTTTCGAACTTGTCCAAGATTTCATTGATATACCGCTCTTTGCACAACTAGACATCATACTGAGGCTTCCTGCCAAATTTTGTAGAAATTCAACAAGCCGTTTAGGAGGAGTAGCGCTGACAAGAAAACGTCAAGAGGCCATCAAAAATCAACGAACCGGAAAAAAAAGCAATAGGCACAACGAGAAATCATAGCAATGCTTCCTGCTAACACGGCGTTAACACCAAAAAAAATAATAATCAAGTAATTAAAAAAAAAAATGAAATAAAAACAAATATTTAAAAAATATATAAAAAATTTATAAAATCTAAAAAAAAATCTATTTTTTTTTTTAAAAATTTCAATCAATAAATCAAACAAAAAAAATGCTGATAGGTTTTTGATAACTAGATCAGCATTCCTGTGAATTTTCATGAAAATCCGTCAAGTAGTTTCAGAGGAGTAGTCGCTACAAGTTTTCATTATATAACTCTATATAAAAAAAAGATGGCCACTGGCGGCCATGTATAACGTCAAATCAAAATATTTTTTGACAAGGATCAACACCATGTCATACTGATCATTTTATCAATATGTCCCATATCCAATATCACGTATAGTTTTCAAAAAGTAGTTGCTACAAACTTGTATTTTGAAAATCTATTTTTAGCCATGACGGCCATCTTGAATTTCTGGCCCGAACTGAAATTTTGCTAGGATCAATTAGGCATCAAGAGCAACATTCCTGTGAAGTTTCAGGAAAATCCGTCGAGTAGTTACAGAGGAGTAGTCGCTTCAAGTTTTTATTCGATAACTCTATGTAAACAAAGATGGCCGCTGACAGCCATGTTTAAAATCGAATCAAAACGATTTTCGACAAGGACCAACATCATGTCATGTAGATCATTTTAGAAAAAGTCCCATATCAATATCACTTATAATTTTCAAAAAGTAGTCGCTTCAAAATTGTTTTTTGAAAATCTATTTTTAGCCATGGTGGCCATCTTGAATGTCTGGCCGACCTGACGTTTTTCTAGAATCAATTTGACACCAGGAGCAACATTCGTGTGAAGTTTCATGAAAATCCGTCAAGTAGTTTCAGAGGAGTAGTCGTTACAAGTTTTCATTATATAACTCAAGTTAAAAAAAGATGTTTAACGTCAAATCAAAATAAATTTCGACAAGGATCAACATCATGTCATACTGATCATTTTAGGAAAAGACGCATATCAATATCACTTATAGTTTTCAAAAAGTAGTCGCTACAAACTTGTATTTTGAAAAATCTATTTTTAGCCATGGCGGCCATCTTGAATTTCTGGCCCGACCTGAAATTTTGCAATTAGACATCAAGAGCAACATTCGTGTGAAGTTTCATGAAAATCCGTCACGTAGTTTCAGAGGAGTAGTCGTTACAAGTTTTCATTATATAACTCAAGTTAAAAAAGATGGCCGCTGGCAGCCATGTTTAACGTCAAATCAAAATAAATTTCGACAAGGATCAACATCATTCCAAACTGATCATTTTAGAAAAAGTCCCATATCAATATCACTTACATATTTCGAGAAGTAGTCGCTACAAACTTGTCTTTCGAAAATCTATTTTTAGCTGTGGCGGCCATCTTGAATTTTCGACCAACCTGAAATGTTGCTAGGATCATTTAGACATCAAGAGCAACATTCCTGTGAAGTTTCAAGGAAATCCGTCAAGTAGTTTCAGAGGAGTAGTCGCTACAAGGTTTTACTTAATTACTTGTAAACAAAGATGGCCGCTGGCAGCCATGTTTAACGTCGAATCAATAAGGACCAACATCATGTCATGCTGATCATTTTAGAAAAAGTCCCATATCAATATCACTTATAGTTTTCAAGAAGTAGTCGCTACAAACTTGTTTATAAAAATCTATTTTTAGATTTGGCGGCCATCTTGGACTTCACATTAACATGAACTTTTGCTAGAATCAACTAGACTTCATGGGCAACATTTCTGTAAAGTTTCATTAAAATCCATTCAGTAGTTTAAGAGGAGTAGTCGCTACAAAAAAAAGTTTACGACCAGACGGACGGACGGACGGACGGACGGACGGACGGACATACACAAAATCAGGCTTTGTGTAACTAAAACTTGTGTGTCTGTTTTTTGTGTGTACGTTCGTACTTTGTGTGATTTTTTTTGACATTTTGTGTGTCGTTTTTACCATTTGGACACATTTTAGTCACACAAGCTCCCATCCCCTTGTGTGACTGCAATTATTTTTTGCTTTAAATGAAGAAATAGACTAATTCCTGCGCATAGAGACATACTTGTCACACAAGTATACTTTATACACAAAAAAAAGACATACAAGGCGCTCCTGTAGAATCGGACGGACGGACGATCAGTAGAGCTAAAAATTTAAAAATATAAAAATATAAAAAACAAAAACAAAAAAAAATGCAACAAAAAAAAAAATCTAAATAAAAAATATATATATTAAGAAAAAGAAAGGGAAACAAAAAAAAAACTAATTATAAAAAAAAAGGCAAAACATCTGGTAAAGATCAGATGAAAAATGAAGCCCTATCATATTAACGAGGCAAATAATAGCACTTTTAACTAAATCAAGGGCCATAGCTCTGCTGTTACTGGTCCGATCTGGTTGGTTTTCGAACTTGTGCCAGCATTCATTGATATTAACAATCTGTTAAAGTTTGGTAAAGATCGGATGAAAAATGAAGGCCCTTGGCCAGTAGAGCTAAAAATCATCAGCTCCAATAAGTAGGTCAAGGTCATAGATGAAAACCATGCATCCAAAAAGATGCACTTCCCAAGACACAACTATGTCCAAATAGAATATGTTTTCTTCCAAAGAGTAAGCTATAAATTAGGTTTAAAACATCTAGTGCATAATTATAGTTCATGAGAAAGTGATGTAAATGTAACAATTAAAGTTATCTGCCCTTTGCTTGGATGGTGAAGGTCACATCCACATATGCTTTGTCACGTTGCAATGTACAACCCAAGATACAACTATAAGCAAAGTTTGAAAAGTCTTAGTGCATACAGTATGTGAAAAAGTGACCTAAATGCCAAAGTTGAAGGTAAAGATTATAAGGTTATCTGCCCTTTGCTTGGAGGGTCAAGGTCACTTCCACATTTGCTTAGTCACGTTGCGATGTACCACTCAAGGTACAACTATAAGCAAAGTTCTAAAGGTCTAGAGCATACAGTTTTTGAAAAAGTGACCTAAACGCAAAAGTTGAACCTAAAAATTATTAAGTTATCTGCCCTTTGCTTGGAGGGTCAAGGTCATTTCCACATTTGCTTTGTCACGTTACGATGTACCACTCAAGATACAACTATAAGCAAAGTTTGAAAAGTATATTGCATACAGTTTGTGAAAAAGTGACCTAAACGTAAAAGTAGAACCTAACAATTATTAAGTTATCTGCCCTTAGCTTGAAGGGTCAAGGTCATTTCCACATTTGCTTTATCACGTTGCGATGTACCACTCAAGATACAACTATAAGCAAAGTTTGAAAGGTCTAGTACATACAGTTTGTGAAAAAGTGACCTAAACGCAAAAGTTGAACCTAAAAATTATTAAGTTATCTGCCCTTTGCTTGGAGGGTTAAGGTCAGTTCCACATTTGCTTTGTCACGTTGCAATGTACCATCCAGGATGCAACTATAAGCAAAGTTTGAAAGGTCTAGTTCATACAGTTTGTGAAAAAGTGACCTAAACGCAAAAATTGAACCTAAAAATTATTAAGTTATCTGCCCTTTGCTTAGAGGGTCAAGGTCACTTCCACATTTGCTTTGTCACGTTGCGATGTACCACCCAAGATACAACTATAAGCAAAGTTTGAAAGGTCTAGTGCAAACAGTTTGTGAGAAAATGACCTAAACGCAAAACTTGAATGTTGACGCCGCCGCCACCGCCGCCACCGCCGCCACCGCCGCGATTACACTTCAGTGGACGCAGTTAAAATAGATCGTGATAATATACTGACGGAAGAAAGTTTATTAAGTTTTTTTAGATGAAATAATACTGTATACAAGATATACTGACATTTTGGGACGTTACGGGCTTGACCCCTACGTTACGTCATTAAGATGTTCGACTGTGTGTGTTTAATAAAATATTGTGTCTACGGCAGTTACAACCAAAAATGTATTATTTCCAGGGTGCAACAAAAACTTGCTAAACTTGTTTCCCTCAGTATAGATTTTAACCAAAGAGAAGCAACTCGTACAACCTGTATTTGTTTGATTTACATAGAGTTACCCATCGTTACATTGTAGATTGTCGTCGTTGAACATATTACATTGACGTTACCAAGCGCATTATTATAGCGATCGAGATGACTGATGGAACAATGCAAACATACAATTTTTACAAATGAAATTAATGGATAGACTTGCAATTTAAAACTTTACTGTATCTTGACCTAGTGGAAACTCAATAAAAACATGACGGAAACTGGGCTTGTAAACAAAATGATTTCTCAGTTTTTGTCTATTTATAAAAAGGTCACGTGCCACTTCGATAATTTATATCAAACAAAATGCTTTGGTATCAAATTTTCAGGAAAAGGTAACCTAATAGAAAATGGAGTAAACATTGTCATGATACGTATATTTGTCTGAGAAACTAGTTTATGTTTACTTAAGTGACGGAAACTGGCCCCCGACCAGTACTTGTAGCATCATAGAACGTCCACTGTCTTGAATAATTCCCGTCAATCCCACATATTTTCGGTTTTAAAACCGCAATCAGCTCTCACAACCAGCAGTTTTCCATTTTGAAACAAATGAATCGAGAGATGACCACTAGTGTGGTACCTGGGTGTCATCTAGTGGCTTTCTGACTCCCAGAAGGTGCAGAAATATTCAAATCCTTCCATTTAGAGTGTCTGTAAATAATTTTGACCATATAACTTGCAGACTGTAGATATGTTAGGGTTTGAAAATTGTCACGATGATACCCAGTGCTATTTTACCATGGTACGATGTAGTTCGAGCACATGTTGACATATATCAGTACGGTGTATCCTCAAAAACCTCTTTTGATACGGTGTATAACTAACCGATTTGCTTGAAGTAGATTTGGTTTACGATTCTGAATGCTATAATGTGCATTGATTTACTGTTAAAAACGAGTATGATAAAAACGAGTATGATAATGGACCTTTGGAAACGTCCGAGCACGACACATATGAAATATTGCAGTCTCGGTTTGAGACTGTTCATGAGCGGTAGTGAAATATGCTAGCTACCGCTCACGCCCTCTAGCCACGGGTTGATCAGTCTTTCAAAATATAATCCCGATGGGCCGGGCTTTGCCAGTCGATAAAAAGGGGGAATGTGTTCTACCTGTAACTTTAGTTGTTGTTGTTTTGGAATGTTACCTTGTCCGTCGGGAGTGGGTGTAAACCGGGATGTGTCCTGTTTAGGAGTTTACCACCAGATCATGTTAAGGCCAAATTTAAAAAATATCTTAGTTTGCCCTTAGATGTTTCAGACGTGAAGGTAGGTAGGACTTTTTGGCTTGTGTTGTTTGTTTGTTTGTTTGTTCATGGATGTCAGACTATATGGACTTAAAACACTACGTTTTGTGCATATTTACAACGATTTTAGCATACAGCTGGGTTTGTATTACAATGTTAAAAATCGTAACGTTGTGCATACAATTGCTATCTAAAACAATTAGTAAACTTAATAAAGATGAAGAGGAAACACTAGTGTGTATTTTCACCGTCAAAGGGCTATACACGTTTGACCAGGTAGGGGAGTGAAAAAGCAATGTTTGAATCATATTTTTACTGGAAAAAAACCCCGGGCCGATTCTTTTGGACCGGTCGCGTTTGGGCAAACAAACATACTTTTAATTATGGCCTAAAAGGAGTCTATTCGATAGTAAAGGTAGGGCGGGTTGTCGGATTCCTTTGTATACTTCCTATCTCTCTGCGAACGGCTCTAAATAACCTTTAATGTGTTGCTGATCCGTTAAATAACATTCAACGTTTTTAATACCCACCTGCATACCGGATCAGCACCGGGCTCGTGTGCACATATCGCTTGGGGTCGATGGAATATACGCCAAAAGTGTAGTACCCCGTTGTGTATCTTATATAGTCATAGTCGATGTAAGGCTGTTTATCTGAAAGCAAGCAAACATGGAACGCATTCAAAAATGAATTAAACTAGAAGGTTGCTCCACGGAACACTTAATTGTGACGCCTGCCGTGTGCTTATTTCAGCAAGTACAATCTAACTATAACGTTTGAAGACGAACTGTATACAGTGCCATGACCATAGGTCAACATGTTGTCAAGTTATGAACGAGGTTATATTGCAGGTAAATGTTATATGAAAAAGGGCGTAACTCTGCCAAAATAAAAGTCAGAGTTATTGGACATGTGTAACAATGTTCCATTTGGTAATATGAAGATGTTTGTGAAGTTTCATGAACATAGGTCACAAACTTTTCAGGTTATGGCCAGTTATGAGCTTGGTTAGGCTTTATGAAAAGGGGATAACTCTGCTGAAATGAAAGTCAGAGTTATTGGTCATGGGTAACAATATTATGCGTGGTAAGATGAATATATGTGAGAGGTTTCATGAACATAGGTCAAATACTTTTAATTTCAAATTATGGCCAAGGTTAGGTTGCAGGTTAAAGGGTGACGGGCGACGGGCGACGACGGACAAGTGATCCCTAAGTGTATGTCATGCTACGCAGGCGACACACACACACACGCAATTATTATTTGTGATGGATTGCAGGTTGATTTGTCACACATTTTAACGTCAATACAACACGATTGCAGGCTTTTTGCGAAGTGCGTCAGAAAACACAATAAACAAGAAGCAGTACGAGGAACAGCCATAGTCCCCTACCGGGTATTGTACAAAATTAACAATTCAGAAGCTGCACAGTTGTCGAAGATTACTGTTTTGTCAACAGAATAATTGCACAAATGTCAAACTGATGTTAAAGGTTACTGTGTTTCGTCAACACAATAATTGCAAAATTTTCAAAGAAATAAAGTTGTTATTAGCCAGTTTGTTAATTCTGAAGTTATTGAAGAAACAGTTATCTTTGA